>JASDQU010506809.1:62112-76434 GCA_032191745.1 Picea mariana
GAAATACATGGTCAGTAGGAAAGAAAAATAGCACAACTATTCTCTTTACTCCATGCATTCTGACTTGGATTATTTTATCTTGTATAACGATCGTGACACAGAAGAGAAAAACCCTCAAGTGGGAGAAGATACATCTGGTCCGGATGAAGGCCAAGAAATCATTGAGGTAGAAAGGAAGAAAAATGTGATAACTAAGGAATTACTGACAGATTTCTGGAGCATGGATTTTGATGGAGCAGTAAGCAAAGAAGGATCCAGAGCGGGAGTTTGGTTGCACAATCATAGAACCAGGTATTCAGAAAACCATTCTTACAAATTAAATTTCCAATGCACTAACAATATCGCCAAGTATGAAGCCTTGATGCTTGGTCTGAAGCTTTTGAAAAGAGTTGGTTCCAAACAGATTATGGTAAGAGGTGATTCTGAGTTAATAATCAAGCAAATTAAAGGTGAGTATGCTGTGAATTCCCTGTCTTAGAGCTTATAGGAATGTTGTTCTTGATGCCCTGAGATGTTTCACTGAAGTTGATTTGCAGGTAATGCCGAGGGGACAAAACATTTTGGCAGACGGATTGGCTACGTCAGCAGCCACATGTAAGATTCCTTTTCGCTCGACTTACCCATACACGGTAGAGGTGAAGTGCAGACCAACCATTCCCGACAATATCAGGTACTGGCAGGTGTTTGGTAATGATGATCAAATAGAAGACTTTCTGCAGTGTAAAAATTATTTTGAATGTACAAATATAGATTTAGAGAACGAAGATGAAAATGTAAATAGATCTGATTTTGAAAATGATAGTGTAAATAACGTAGATTCAGGAGAATTAGGCGATGATGAGATGGAGACTGATATTCTGCATTTGAAAAGTAATGTTTTACCTAGGGGTCTAGTTCCTTTAGAGGACTTGTTTGATTTTAATGATGTAGCCAAAAAATCAAAAATTGAAGCCAGTGGACAAGAAGTAGAAGATTGTAATATAGGGACAGAAGAGAAACCCAGGATGGCCAAATTGTCCAAATCATTACCCCCTGAACAAAAACTCAAATACATTGAGATGTTCAAAGAATATTCAAATGTCTTTGCCTGGGGTTATGAGGATTTGAAAGCTTATGATACCAGTATCATACAACACAGGATTCCAATAAAAGAAGACCAAAAACCATTCAGACAGAAACTTAGGAGAATAAATCCCAAGTTACTCCCTCTGACAGAAAAGGAAATCAAAAAAATGTACGATGCCAAAATCATAGTTCCATTACGTTTTTCCAAATGGGTCTCAAATTTGGTCCCTACACATAAGAAATCTGGGGAGATCAGGCTTTGCATAGATTTCCGAAATCTGAATAAGGTTTCCCTGAAGAACAATTACCCCTTGCCAAAAATGGACCACATACTACAAAGGGTAGTTGGATCCAGTTGAATATCTTTGCTGGATGGTTTTTCGAGTTATAATCAGGTCATCGTTCACCCAAATGACCAAGACAAAACTGCTTTCACTACACCATGGGTCACTTTCATGTATGTGAAAATGCCTTTTGGTTTGATGAACGCTGGAGCCACTTTCCAGAGAGCAATGGACATCACCTTTGTGGAAGAGTTAGGTAAATTTATCATCATCTATCTGGATGATGTAACTGTGTTTTCCCAATCTGATGACGAGCACCTGAGGCATCTCAGACAAGTCTTTGAGAAATGCAAGAGGTTTGGGATTTCTTTAAACCCTAAGAAAAGCCTTTTCGGACTAGAGGAAGGCAATCTGCTAGGGCACATAATCTCCAAGGATGAAATCAAAATAGACCCCAGCAGAATCGAGGCCATACGAAAATTAGAACATCCAAGAAACATCAAAGAATTACAGTCTTTTATCGAAAAAATAAATTTTCTATGAAGATTCATACCCAATCTGGTAGAGCTACTCAGAAGCATTACAAATATGTTAAAAAAAGATGTAAAAATAAAATGGGACACCGAGTCCAGGCAGTCTTTCAAGCAAGTCAAACGAGCACTCACACAAGCCCCCGTCTTGATCAGTCCTGATTTTACCAAGGATTTCTATCTTTTTTCTTTCACTTCTGAACATACCATTGCAGCGGTATTATTACAAAAGAACAACGAAGGGTATGAACAAACCATAGCTTTTTTCAGTAAAGTGTTAAGAGATGCTGCTTTGAATTACAAGATAATGGAGAAACAAGCTTTTCCCTTGGTAAAAGATATCAAAGACTTTAGAGTATACATTGTCCATTCTCACACCATTGCATATGTTTCGAATGCGGTGGTAAAAGACATTTTGAACCAGGACAATCCGGATGGAAGAAGAGGAAAATGGATTGCTGTCATTTTAGAATATGACATAGAGATTAAGCCTACGAAACTAATTAAAGGTCAAGGCCTAGCTAAATTAATGGCTGAATCTAATTTCCATTCTCTTGACATTAATTTTTTAGCTGCAACAGATGAACAGGGCGAGATGGCGACTCTAAGCGTGAGAGAGGTATTTCTCAACTCTCCATGGTACGCAGACCTTATATTTGTTTTGCATAATTTACAAGCTCCCCCTGGTTTGACTAAGACTAAAGCTAGATTTTTGAAGTTGAAAGCATTAAAATTTTGTATTCTAGAAGGCAATCTGTATTGGAAAGATCCTGGAGGTATTCTGTTAAACTGTTTATTGAAAGATGAAGCTGACAAAGTGTTACAAGAATTTCATGCAGGAGAATGTGGTGGCCATTTGAACTGGAAGGTCACAACCAACAAAATCCTTAGAGATGGTTTCTATTGGCCCACCCTATTCGCTGATGTACATCATACAGTGACCGCATGTCATCAATGTCAGTTGTTTGAAGGCAAAAGGAAACTCCTCCCTCTACCCTTGAAACCGATCTCAGTTGAATTCCCTTTCCAACAATGGGGATTGGACTTCATTGGAGAAATACACCCCCCTTATTCAGGCCAACACAGGTGGATTCTCACTGCCACAGATTATTTTACAAAATGGATCAAAGTAGTACCAAGCAGGCAAGCCACTGATTCTATTATTATCAAATTCCTTGAAAATAATATCTTGTCTCGCTCTGGATGTCCTAGAAAGATTATAACTGATAATGAAACTTCTTTTCGATTGAAGAAATCATAGATTTCTGCAACCAGTAACACATTGGTTTGGGACATTCCACAACTTACTACCCTCAAGGGAATGGGCTGGCGGAATCTTCAAACAAAACCTTGGTAAACATCATCAAGAAGACATTGCAGGAAAACAAGAAGTCGTGGCATAACAAGTTGGTGTTCGCATTATGGGTTGACAGATTGACCACCAAAAGGTCAATCGGTATGTCACCGTATCAGCTGGTTTATGGCACAGAAGCAGTTTTCCCCACTTCCTTAGGAGTCCCCGTCATGAAATTGCTTCAAGACATACAAGCCGAGCCAAATGACTCACAGAGAAGGATCAATCAGATGATTCATTTGCAGCAGTCTAGGGAAGAAGTATTCAACAAGAATCAGGTAGTCCAAGAAAGCATCAAGAAGATTTTTGACAAAAGAACCAAGGAAGATGATTTTGAGCTAGGAGACTTGGTGCTGAGATGGGACGCCAGAAATGAAGACAAGGGAAAGCATGAAAAATTCGATATTCTGTGGAAGGGACCATTCATGATTCAAGCATTCAGAGGAAACAACACTTTCTTGCTAAACAACGCTGATGGGATAAATCTTCCAGGAGGACCTGTAAATGGTAGAATTCTAAAGCATTATGTACCGCCCTAGTAGAGACTCGAGTTTTCACCCACGATTGTACATACCATTTTTATTTTTTGCCTGCATTTTCTGAGTGAATAACATGAGTCAGTTGGTTGAAGCCTGAAGAGAAGGCCCTAAGCCAGTGACCACTATTCTTCCATTTTTTGAGAATAAAACCAATCAATCAACGAAGGCTACTAGGAAGAAACTTTCAGAACGACAGGAACCAGGATTCTTGGCACTTCACAGGGAAAGTACCATCCCCAGGTGGAGCCGCTGTTATCACCCTATAAATTATAGGATCAACTGGTGACTGGAATATTATATATCTCTAGTGTTTTTGTTGACAAATGATTTTTCATTCTGCAAATAATTTGAAAAAGAAAAGAAAAAGAAAAAAAGAAAAAGAAAGAAAAGAAAAGAAAAAAGAAAAAAGAAAAAGAAAGGAAAGAAAGGAAAAAAGAAAAGAAAAAGAAAGAAAAGAAAAGAAAAAGAAAAAGAAAAGAGGGCATAAAAGAATTTCAATAAAAGCCCCATGCAATAATAGTAACTTGGTCCATACCTTTCAAGCATGGTGAAGCTCTCTTTAAATTGATGTTGATAGGGTTAGTGAATAAGTTTGGCTAAACCATTTAATCTTAGCCAAAGTGTCTAGGTTAGATTAGTGAATAAATTTGGCTAGACTGTCTAATCTTGGTCGGATAGCCCCAGGGTAGAGTAAATTATTAACCCAATAGTCTAATCTGTTTCAATTGTCATAGGAAACTAGGTTAGAATATAGGCTAGTGTCCTTACTTCAATAAAACCAGCTTGATGATCAATGTTGCACCATGATTTGGATACCTAAAAGGTTGTTTGGCTAACACCTTGGTGGTGTAAACATGAGAAGCCTTTGGAAAAAACCTGTGAAATGCACTTATCCTAAGTTTCTCGATGCATGTATTTTCTGCGCCCTCACTTATGCTCCGTTCATATATCAATGGTCACCCATCCGTATCCCTCAGTCACCGTCACTCACCATCTCACACTATAAGTGATCCGTTGGCCATTTATTACTGTATAACCTATCCGTTAACCAGCTGACCTATCTCCCACGCCCAACAGACACCCGTTTACTCAAAACTACCCTTATTCTTCCTACTTTCACCATTTACCCACTCACCACACCAGAGAAATTTACACCATTTTCTCATCCGTTACAGTCAGTTGCCCCATCCATAGTCACCCCGCTAACGTTTTTTTTCTTGCAGGTACTGTTGCAGTAATGGCGCCAAAATCAAAACAAGCAGAAGGAGAGGAAAATCAATTTCTCCTGCCTCTTGTCAACCTTGATCGGATCCCACTAGCCGACAAAGATCGCTTAATTGCAGATACAAAGTGTGATTTCGATTTTGCAGACCTTCAGTCGTGGCTCAAAGAAGTTTTCCTGGACCAGAGTGACGAAATTGGACTCTGGGAGTCCAACTTACCCCTATATCTCTTTCTCCAAATTCACCCTTTTCCAGAGTTTTCCCTCAAGTGCCAAGCCCATTACATTCCCAAGCAAAGAGCCATCATCTCCTCATCCAGAGAAATTCTGTTCCTCATCACTCCTGAATTCATCGACCAAATGATGCAAATCCATCGAGCTGACCTTGCATCACCTTTCAACCTGAAAATTCTCACAGAATTATACCAGAAAATGAATTTCCTCCAAAGAGCTCAAAAATTTGAGCTTTTCCTCCCACTATCTGCTCAATTTCCCTCCACAAATCCCCCTTATCCTTCTTCCATGTTTTCGACCAAAGGAAACCAGATCATCTCGTCCCTATGCACCTTGTTGGGATACTATTCAGATCAGTGGGTAGATGAACCCATTCTGGTATTTTTATCCATCTTCTCTTTCGATGAGAAGCCCACAACCCAGTTCGACTTCAGCACGTTCTTAGCGAACATTATTCATGAACAGTTTGTTAATTTCACCACGGAAGGCATGTTCTGGTACTCTTCCATACTGGCGTATTTGTTCGTTTTCTTCCAAGTGGACAAATTTGTTTTTTCCATGCAGAAGATGGATGGAGATGGTAGACCCCAGGCAGTGGCCGCATGGACCTCCTTGCTCAAGCACAACTCAACAGAGTTCAGTTTCAAGGAGTTCATCGATCAATTCTACCACCCAGTGGTAAGTATGCTTAGCGGCAGGCCCGAGCCTAGGATAAATGATGAAGTTCAGAGGATCCTACATCTCTCAGATCACACAAAGATAGGTGATTGGTATTTATACCAAGATCACACTGAGATCAAAGTATACGGGTGCGAGTTGGCCCCGTATAAGCTTCCTAAATACCTGCCTATCATAATTTTTTCTCTAGATTATATAAGGCAGATGATAAAATCTCATGACATTCACTTCGTGTTACTAAAGAAAAAGGAATAACTTAGAATCAAAGGGCAGATTGGCTCTTTGATTTGCAACAATCGTGGCACTGGAGAAGAAGCAGACAGGTTGTTGAAGGAAATGAATTTCTTCATGAGTTTCCCATGGAATTACGATCCATGTGGGATCATCTCTAAGATGAGGGTGAAAAACAAGAACATCCCATATGTCCACGAATCTAGGCCTGATGTTGAGAAATTTTCAAACCAGACAGTGTGGGAGCCTAACACATTGGTCGAAGCAGAATAGCAGGATCCCTCGGCCACTGTATCGCAAACAACCACACCACAGGTTCTGAAAGAGAAAAGGCCTAGGCAAGATTTATCTCCACCTGTCACTGAGGTGTCGTCAGAAGAATTTCAATTGCATACCAAGAGGTCTAACACCATTCCAGCTCCTGACCCGACTGGGGAAAAGGAAGTCCCATCTACTACAGTGACCAAGGTTGATAGGCCACCTCTTAGTGCAAGCCTCCAGCATATCATAACCTCAGTGTTGCCGAAGAAATGTACAGGTTCTCCATCGACCACCTAGCCAGGCAAGGTAGGACCGAAGTTGAGCATCTTTTAAAAATATGAGCTGATCAAGAAAAGGAACAAGACCCTAACAAGCAGCACCTGCGCCCAGTTCTGGAAGCAGACGTCGACTGCACAACATAGGTTGCTATCGAAATTTGACACTGAGAAGGGTAGAATGCACATGGCATTCCTCCAAGCACAGGTGCCAGATCCAAAGGTGACCACTGATTACAAAAGGACCACCTTTGAATTCCAGACGAAGGATGTGCATCCGACCGATCAGATGGATATGCACAAGCAAACAGGGGAAATGGTCTTTTATATGCTGGCACATGCATCCACTACTGCATCCAAATTGCAAGTGTCCCTAAACAACATTCAAACTCAATTGAAGTTAGAGAAGATATCATCCTTTGCCAAGGACAACAGGATCAAGACTTTGGAGGAACTGGTCCTCAAGATTGTTTACGATCCTTCAAATGTGAAAGCAGCCAAGGAGATGATTAAGAAGAAGAATGCTGACATAGCCTCCTTAAGGAAACAATTGAAACTACCGCCAACAGAGGATTCGCAGGCGAAGGAGATAGCAGAGACAGAAGAAGAAAAAGATGAAATGGTCAAATTACTCATGGAGCAGAATGCACAGCTAAAGGAAATGGAAGCTGAGATGGAGAATTTAGTAAAAGAGAAAGAACAACTGAAGCCAATGGAAGTCATTCCATTGAGTGCCATTCGAATTTCAGGAGTGAGCACAGCGTCAGTAACAGAAGTCCCATCCACGACTCCATTGACATCCCTGGAAAAGACAGCCAAATTGGCTAAATCTATGGAAAATATGAACTTGCAGGAAACAGAGATCAGCAGGATCAAAAAGGAGATTGAGAACCTTCAGGAACTCAAATCTTCCTTTCAGAACAACCTCTCCAAGGAAAAGCAGGTGACAGATCAGCTCAAACAAGAGTTACAACAACTCCGGAAGCAAACAGTGGCAGGAAAAACTTTGGCCGAGGTTAAAGAAAGTGTAAGGACAGACATCACCAAGTCCATGAATGAGATATGGCCCATGATACAGATCATGTTTGAGCAAAATGAATTGGTGCAGAGAAGCAAACATGCCATTGAGAAGATTAGATCAGAATTGGGAGAGATGCCAACACAGGCTAACGAGATCATCAAGTTTCTTAATTCTAAGACCAGGGAGGAGCTGGAAGAGCTAAAAATTGAAGAAAAAACAGAGACCATCCTTGAAGTAAAAAGAGTTTTGACCAAGAGAGGACTAATGCTTCAGCTAGAAGAAAAGGTTCAAGCCATGGACCTAGGGGTACAAAGGTTTTTTAGTAAGATTGAGGCTCTACAAAAGAAAGGTCTTCCTGGTCTGAAAGTAATCAATGACAAATTGATGACACTCCCAGACTACAAAAAGAGACTGGCCAATGTGGCTAAGGATAGTTCAAAGTTTGCAGGAATTCAAGGCAACATCACTGGCAAGGCGTTTCTAGATGCACTTTAGTGGGACATCAGTATTCAGCATGAGATTTGATACATCTTCGTCACCAAACCTACCTTCGCCAAGTACACAGAAATGGACGAAGTGTATCAAAGGCTACTCAAAGTCAACGTGCCCAGTCATCTTCGATGGGAGGAACTCTGTGATCTGATCAAGTAGCAGATGAGCTGTCCCAGCCCAGTCATTTGTCCAGTTAGATGAGGTCGTGCAGAGGCTTCATCAATGGCCCACCCGGAAATCAGCATGCAGTTACACCACATCATCAAGCAGTTCCTAGATTTAGGAAATTTGTTAAGTTAGTTAGGCTAAAAATAGATTTAGCACATCCTAGTCATTAATGACAGGATCGTTTGTAATTTTGAGTTATAAATACTTCATCTTTCGAAGTATTGAGGGTTGTTGATCTTCACACCCTGCAAGCTATTAGACTGTAATATTTTTGAAGAGATCTTCCATTAATACAAAGAGGCACTTTTTATAGGATTCTTGCGTGTATTCACTGGTGATGTTGTTATCTCTAAGTTAAATGTTATTCTCACTTCGTTATCATACTGTTTTCTAAATCTAATCTTTGGAAGTAATGAAAGTTGCAGGATTTATCTCGTATACCTTGTTTTTGACTTGAAAGATTTTAGTGTTTAATCTTCTCATTTTACAATAAAGAAATTATTAACTGCTTCTTTGTTGTAACTGTCTTTCTCATCTTTTCTGCTATTCATCATTTATGCTACTAAAGAATCCAATAATTATATTATCTCTCCCTGTGAAAGGTTCCTTTGTTTTTTTTTCTGGTTTGGATTTCATCTTTATGACATGGACCCCATAGCCCAATGGATGTGTAAACTGTCTCAACCAACTCGAAAAACACTATGACAACAAAACCGACTTATCTATTTATCTAGCTTAATATTTAAAAATTTGAAACATATCTAAATCATATAGAGAGATCCCTCTCTAAAGTTGGAAGGGATAGATCCCAGCTTCAAAAGCGATTGGATAAAGTTACCTCTTGTAGATTTCTTCTTCCTAACAACCTCTTGGAAATTTACAGAGCGCTAACAGTATCTTTGTGTAAGGGCTTGATGAGGAGGTCTTGGGGAAGCTGTTGCAACTACATCTACAGTTTGTAAGTATTTGTTTAATATTTCTCGTTAATATATTGCTTGGCCTATTTCATTTTAACCTAGGTCTCTTTACATATGTTTGTCTTATAGATGGATTTGATTGGACTACTATTAAAGAGTAGAGTAGGAGTTCTTTGCCTTGCTATCCATTGCATTGCAGGTGTCAAACAATGCTAAGGAGCTCAGAGATCAAGGCCAAGTTGGAGCAGAAAGGACAAACATCAGAATAAGGTGTATCACACTTTCTTCCTTCATTCTTTTTCTGATTAGTTAGTTAGATTCAAAGGAATGTTAGTGTCCAATGTTAGCATGTTTTCTTTCTTGGTATAGGGGTCTAGAATCAAAGAGGAGATTCACCTATCCACAGGGGGATTTTTATACAACAACATTCTCTCCAAGGCCGTCTTCCACAACAACATCATCATCAACAACAATCCTCCTTCTAAACAATACAATATGTTTTTCTAGCTCACTTGGTTAAAAGTTTCCTTATTAAGTAAGAGATCTTGAGTTCATGTCTCTTTTTTTTTACTTTTTTTTGAAAAAGTTAATGCATCCATTATAAAGTGTATTCCACTTCAAGTATAAAAGTGAATCACTATAAGTAGCTTTAATATTTTATTTTTAAGTTATTTATTTTGCATGTAACTTTCTTTTATAAAGTAACTTCATTGTAAAAGTGATCCCCCCTTCTTTTTATAAAAGTGGGTCACTTCATAAAACAACTTATTTGTAAAAGTGAGGTTATTTGGAGGGGTATCACCACGTGGACCAGCTTCTACTTGCCACATGGATCTTTGGTTACCGTTTCTGATTATTTTTTTCAAAAGGGCATAACTTTCACATCCGAAGTCCGCTTTTTTTAAAACTACATAATATTTCAAGATCTTTCCATTTAGATCATCAGTTTCAATTTTTAAATCCATATTATCTACATATTTAATATGGCTTCTTCCAGTGAACTTTTTCTTACCAGAACCAACTACTTCCAATGGAAATCCCATATGGAGTATTTATTAAGAAGTAAAGGAATGTGCCAGATTACCTTGGGAAAGGAAAAAGAACGCACATATGATGAAAAGAAAGTCAATTGGGCTAAAAATAATGACAAAGCACATGGACTAATAAGAATGTCCATATATCATGATTTAAGGTTCCCCTATTGAGGGGTCCTAAATCCATTTAACTCAATAGTAGGAACCAAACCTGCCACCGAGGCCCAATTAGACTCTGCAATGTTTAATGGTGGAATGGTTCTCCATATCTTGTGATACAACCAATTAATCGATGCGATTTATGTAGTGATTGACAAGATGTTTTCTTGTGAAAGCTCCTCCTTCAGTTCGAACATTCTCTTTTTGTATTTTCTCTTATAGGTGGGACCAATACAAGATAAAATATGGTATAAACCAAATGGCTAACAAAGTTGGAAAACTTAACTACTAGAGAAGGCTGAGCTTTGGATAAACCACATGCTCGAACATGCAGACAATGATTCTTACACCTACAACAAGCCTAGTACTAATACATTAACCTGTTGGTGTTCCAATTATTGACTGAGATAAGATTATCAAAAGAAAACATACATGTAATGAATGATGGTAAACAAATAGCTTCCTTAGCCTTAATCATCAATCACATATTAATACAATGATTTAATTTTCATAATTAAAGACAAGAACTATAAAAATATTGAATCAGATAACTTATCAACAGATACAGAGCCTCTCACTCGTTACAACATCCATTCATGAGATAAAATCAGAAATAATTCTTCTTTAGATCCAATCACACATGCTTTTGATGAAAAAATTCAAACTTGTCTCTGGTCCTAAAAAGGACTTCTCAGTTAAGGTAGCTTCGAAATAGTTCTTTACAAATCCAAAAATGAGGGTCTTTGACAAAACCATCAACCTTCAAAACATTCAAATACCCCCTATTTAACAAAGTTGTAGAGGTTCTCTTCCTTATGGGACTGAGACCTAATTTTAGGTAATTGTTCTTAAAACAAATTATTAACTTCACTATGACACTGGACTTAATCAGCAAGAGTGGTTCTTATCACACACAAAAGACCACTCTTGTATCTATTCCAAGAAAATGTTGGAATTAATCAATTAAAAACCACTACTATCTCTGAGACAAAACTGATGCATGCACTGGAGGAACTGAATTGACAGAAAATAGGCCTCGAAGTAATAGAGAAGAGATCTATGTTGAGTAATGGCATGCCTGTGAGATTTTGGAGGCCACTAGAGACAACTGGCTACATGAGAAGATTTCTTCTTGAGGAAGAGGGAGTCTGCTAAAGTGTTATGGAACCAATCTGTGTCGACCTATGACTGAGACTTAACTCTCTATCTGTGTCTAATCTTTTGGAAGCTAAGCGCACTCCTTCTTGACTATAACTGAACCTTCTCCTTTCTTTCACTGTGATGAACTGGTTGTGAACAGGAAGACATGGAGGTGGGAGTCCAATAAGAAGACAGGATGCATGAAGGTGGATGACGTGGATGTAGGTGAAGTGGAGGGGAGTGGAGGTGACAAGAGAGAGTGGAGGACAGATGGAGCATGGTGAGAGGGGTGATATTGAGAGGCAATCCAATAGTATCCTGAAGGGGAATGTAGGCGATAAGTGGATTAGAGAGGGGGGGGTCTGAAATCCCAAGGAGGGAGCACGTTAGGTAGGGCCTGCGATGGGGAAACCACTTTCCTAGACACCCCCCCACCGTTAAAGGTATAAAGGTACAGGGCATCTAGTATTCTATAAGGACCATTGATCTGGAGGAAAGGGATGTCATCAAGGCGATCAACCCAAGAGTTAGGCGGTGAACAAGTGGCTAAAGTTGAGCGGTAGAGGGAGGGTGAGTGGAGGTGATGCAGAGGTGATGCAATGATGTGGTGTCATATAAGCACATGATTGCAGAATTTGTCGAGGGTGGTTTGGGTCCACACCACTTTTAGGCCCTCAATTCCCCATAAGATTCCACGTACCCTTCCAACAATACCATGGTTACAATTGCAGGATCGTTCTAGAAAATTAATGTCTGGTCAGTTTATGTCCCCGCAACAGATTGTGGCCGTCAATATGATTACAATATGTGATACGGGTAATATTAATTCCTTACCTGTTGTGCATATAAACGGTGTTGGTTGATTTGAGATCAATGGTCTAAGATAACTTCGGGAGTTCAAGCTTCAGGAATTTCAATGCATAGTTCTTACCATCGTCAGGAGTGTCGTACTTTCAAAGTGAGGGATCTGCCTCCATGTGGCCTTTGGATCTGGATGGTCCAGATTCACTTCGGGAGTTTGAACTTCAGAAGTTAGTAAATGTTGTGCTTGGAAATATCACAGAGTGGTACCGGCTATGAAGTGACGTGGTGGCCTTATGTCATATGATGTCAGGACTGTTGATGTGTCATGGAAAGAAGTGTGACATGTGTCATGTGGAAATGATAGAATGACATAACCAAATGACTTGTAATGAGTGCCACATGTCAATACTGATGAGTTCCACATGCTATGACTGATGAGTGCCACATGCTCCGACACTTCGGACTTCGGTAGTTTTTGGACTGTGAGGCATGAAGTTCTCCCGAAGTAGTACGGACCCAAAGTGATGTGGTTGTCTCTCGTTACTTCGAGATTTTGGAAGTTCCAAAATTTGGGTAATTCATGCTCTAATGCTTCGTAGATCTCCCGAAGTTCCAAGTCTCCGAAGTGAAGGATCTTCCTCCACGTGTCGTCTGGATCTGGACGGTCCAGATTCACTTCGGGATTTCGAGATTTGAAAATTTTCATCTCCTTTCTCGCACAATCCTCTGAAGTGTTGTATATTCGAAGTGGGGGATTTGCCACCACGTGTCCTCATTGATGGATGGTAAATATTTACTTCAGGAATTCGACAGTTTGAAACTTTGGGTAATTCTTTCTCTAGTGCTTCATGAATATCCCATAGTGCTAAGTCTCTGAATTTGATGTGGCAGGCTCTCGAGACTTCGAGATTTCAACTCTTTGGGACTTCGTCTCTTTGTCTCTTCGGCTCTTCAAGACTTTGAGTGTGCATGTACTTTGTGTGTCCACTCTTGATGTTAAATCCCATGTGATTTTGACACACCGAATGCATGAAAACCGTCAATCTAATTGGCATGATGGATCTCCACCGTCGAAATTCAACCTATTTGTTCCCACAATCTGAGACCGAAATTGACTTCTCTGGATTGCTGTGTTTTTCCACAGGCATTTCCTATGCATACAAAAGGCTTGGTCGACCTGCTGTGAGCTCAATCAATGGAAAACATGATGACAAGCATTCTGAACCAAATATGACATGTAATTATCCTTCAAGAAACAATAGAAACATAAGTGCACACACACTCAATCAAGCAAGAAATGAATAAGAACCAAGTCACTCAGTAATGGGAAACTGACTCAAGTGGTACCCAAAAAGAAAAAAATCGATAGAGGCATTTTAGGGTGTGTTGAGTTCTCAACAAATGGTGACTTACTGGGCAAAATAAGAATCTTTGTTCCTACCTCGGGCTTAGATGATGCAAAAGAAGGTTAAGAACTTAACTGTTTTTTTTTCAGAACCTCTTTTATCCTCGCATTTGAAATTCCCCATTTGATGCATCCAGGCATGCCTGTGGGGTTTTCAACCTTTATTCCACCTTCATTTCTTGTAACCCTGACTAACACCCCTTTTGAAAAGAGTCGAGTAAAGCATTCACTGGCCCCAGGCCCTTTAGTTATCCTTATTCACTTTCTATGGTGTTTCTCCGCTGCTAGTGAGCGTCCATAGCCCCGTCGAAGTCACCCTGATGTCACAGAACTTGCTCCACTTTCGAAGAGCATCCATAGCCCTGATGAAGTTATCTGCATGCCCTCTCCTACTGTTCACTCATTTGATATGGTTGATTTTATTTCAGCAGAATTCCCTAAGCGAGTGGGAGAGGAGGATGTCTGTTATTTGCAAAATGAGATGGTTAAGGTGATTTTTTTCTAGCTCT
>JASDQU010506810.1:0-14481 GCA_032191745.1 Picea mariana
TCTGTTTTCAAGCTAATGTCAATAGAGTAGGAAGTGGTCGTATCTTGGTTTGTCCACAGACATCAACGAGAAGCAAAGGATTGGAGCGCAACTCGGAGCGTGCAGGGACAAACGTCGGTTAAAAGGTACTTCTGTTACTCTTCCTTCTCATGCATTAGGATTAGATAGATTCAAAAGAAATTCAGTGTCCATGATAAGCACTTTTCTGTCTAGGGTTAAGGTCAAACCTTAGAGGTCGATCTACTTGTCCGCAGGCAGATTTTCCTACAACAGTAGTGTCATAGATAAGCTGAAAGAACTGAAGGCCGGAGCCAAGTGGTGAGATTTCGAGATCCTTCAGGATTTTGGGACTCTAGAGGATATGCGCGTAGAAAGAAAATGGGGTGTTCAGCGTCGAAGCACAGGATTTCCCTCTAGCTCATGTGTTAAACGAGGATCAAGTCCCGTCGTTGGATTGGATGGTGGATGGAATTCCACCATGGATGTAGGGACTTTGGGGAATCTACGAGACTTCGGGGAACTTGGAATAGTATGAATGAGATGGACTCACGGGGGTGCCACGTGGCCCTCGACTAATAGCGCCCAAAGAGCTTTGTGAGGCCATAACTTGTAATCCAAAGCTCAGATTTGAGTCTAGTAGCAATCATTAGAAAGCTACGGTTGCATAGAAGAGGATGGAGACATCAAAAATGGGATTTGAGACGATTAAAATAAGGTAAATTTTGATGCCCCATTCCTAGAAAGGGTACTTAGGGATCAGGTGTGTTACAAATTGGTATCAGAGTAGGCAACAACACTTGGCTTGCTTGGGCTCATGAACGAGTCGCATGAAAATCTTATTAGGGACCCTTTAAGGGTAGCACCCTATCTTACCCCATTCCTGAGATGCTTATTTAAACCTCTACTTAAGAGAGGAATGAAACTTTATGTTGTTGTATATGTTTTGAAAAAATATGAACTGCGTGTTGTTCATAAAATAGTAAAGGATTAACTAACATGAAATGTTTTATCAACACTCAAGTAGTTAGTGGAAAAAATGAAAACTACAATGTAAGGGATGGTGACACACCATGAATTGGGGGAAAGCTCCCACAATAGAGAGGAAGAATCCGATGAAAAGAGGGTGGTGGAAACCTCTATAGATTTGGTTGAAATTGTAAGAAGCCTCATGGCAGAATTACAGAGTTGTAAGGTTGAAAATGAAAGGCTAATAAAAGAGAAGGAAAAACAAACTTTAATTAACGCAGTCCTACTGCAAAGCTTATTAGATATACAAAGGAAGTTGCAACATGGGCCAACATCTAGTCATGTGGACATACATCATACTAAGAAAATTCAAAGTTCACCTGAGATATAAAAGCATGGTCCTAAAAGTGGCCACACAAGGAGAAACACCTCAAAGAAGGCCCAACATGGAGTTGAGAGACACTCATCGGAAGAATCCTCTAGTGAGGACACTGGTGACTCTAAGGGATCTTCTAGTAGAAAAGCTAGTTCACATTCCCAGAGGAGAATAAAGAAGAGGAAACATTCCAAGAGCCATGACCCAAGATTTCAAGAAATCCAAACCACCCACTTTCAATGGAGAAATTAAGAAAGGGGAAGAAGAAAAAATTTGGCTGCTTGGATTGAAGAAGTACTTCAGAGTCCATGACTACTCTAAAAACTTAAAGGCTCGAATATCCATTTTCAACCTGAATGGAAAGGCCTCCATTTAGTGAGAGGACCTTAGGAATGTGAAAGGAATCCATGAGAAGGACTTGTCATGGAAACAATTTGAGAAATACTTCAAGAATAAGTATCTATCAGAGAAATACTTTGATGGGAAGAGCAAGGAGTTCTATGAACTCAAGTTAGGACAACTCACAATAAAGGAATATATCACCAAATTTCTTGAGCTGATAAGGTATGTGCCCTACATAAATGATGAAAAAGTGAATATGCAACGATTTATTAGTGGATTACCTCAGTCCTTCCGAGACAAAATTCAGTTTGATGAGCCAAAGAGTTTAGAAGACACTATCTAGAAGGACTGGAAGAAGAAAAGTAATTCGAGATTCAAGAAGAAGGGTTTTAAACCCTCAAGACTTAAGAACCATGGGAAAGGTTCTAAGATGAGCCTTCCTACTAAAAGTGTATATCAACAAAATTTCCCATCTCAGAGTGGAAATAAACCCTTTGGAGAAGCCTCAGGTAAGATTGATAACACAAAGAGAGAACCCTTGAAATGTTGGGGTTTTGGAGAAGAAAATCTGTTGAGGGATTGCCCACATAGGCAATAGAACAATAGGAGGGTCTACAACATACAAGAGGCTACCACAATCAATGATGTGGCTAGGAGCATGCCACATATTTATGCAGCTTTGGATAATAAACAAGTTAACCACCAAGCTTCAGTGGTGGAAATGGAAGGTATGATTGCCAACCATCTAGTTTCCATTTTAATTGAACCTAGTTCTAATTTGAGTTATGTTGCCCCTCAAACTGTTGAGAAATGTAAATGGAAGCAAGTTAAACATGTTAAATCATGGCTGGTACAACTAGCCACTAGAACCAAAAGAAAAGTAACAAAGGTCATACTAGCATGAAAATTCATTATGAATGGATTACCCACCCAAGCAACCCTAAACATGCTCCCTTTAGGATCTTATGACCTACTAATTGGCATGGACTGGTTGGATACCCATAAAACCATGTTGGACTGTTATAATAAAACTTTGGAGTGTGAAGATGAACAAGGGAGAAAGATAACTCTACAAGGGATTCAAAATCATGTCTGAGTGAGACAAATATCAACCCTTCAAGTGAAGAAATATTGCAGAAAATGATGTCTTTTATATGAAATACAAGTGTTGGGATCTGTTGAGAACAGTAAACCCAACCTAGAGGACCATCCCATATTAAGAGAGTATATATATGTGTTTCCAAAAGAGCTACCAGGTCTACCTCCAAGACTTTTGAATAGAACTTGCACCAGGAGCGGTGCCAGTTTCTAGAACACCCTATAGAATGAGTACACCAGAGCTAGTTGAGCTCAAACTACAGCTAAAGGAGATGATAGATAAAGGCTACATTTTCCCTAGTGTGTCTCCATGGGGAGCACCAGCCTTGTTTGTGAAAAATAAGGATGGCACACTTAGAGTATGCATTGATCCAAAATGGATCCAGGAAGGCCTAAAAATCAAAGTTCTCGTAATCAGACGAAACTAGTGCCATTGTGTCCATATCGTCGCGTTGATTCTGGCCATATATTTTGTTTCTCAAATGGATGTCGTATGCGAAATTTATCGTGTTTTGACCGATTTCCCAAACAGGAAAAACGTCAAACTGGTCAAAGTCAACAAGTCGTATTGTTGACGTCAACAATACGACAGGTAACATCAGCATGATGATGTCAATAGGGACACATGGTAACATGAGGAGGTGACATGTGTCACTCGGTTTTGGCATTTTCAAGATGAGTTGAACTAGTACGGAATTGAACATGTGGCAGTGTACGAATGACACGTGGCAGTCTGTATATGACGTGGCCCAAAGACAGGCTGACACGTGGAAGTACAGGCAATAGGTGGTTGTACGAATGCTGACATGGAAGGGTGACGGGGTTGTATGGATGATGATGTGGAAGGGTGACTAGAATGTACAAATGTTGACGTGGAAAGGTGATTGGTCAGTACAGATGTTGACGTGGCAAGGTGACTGGGTTGTATGGAAGCTGATGTGGCAGGGTGACTAGGTTGTACAAAAGTTGATGTGGTTGTATGACAGTGACATGGCAGTGCTGACTGTACGATGACTGTACCATACGGATGAATCACAGGGCAACACGTGGCACCCTAGATTTAGCCAATATTGGATAGACCAAAATTTTTTTTTACCCGTGGGAATTGAACACCTGACCTCCACCTGCACAGAGTCTTTGCAACCACTGACACACCATCCGGGTTGCAGTTGGGTCTTAACCCCTATTCGAAACCATGACATTTTGTTATGGATGGTGGCATGGTTAGGGCTAAGCCCCAGTCAGTGGGGGCCAATGCAGGGCCACATGGCACCCCATGCGACCAAATCTATACACCAGGAGCAAAGGTGGGGGGCTCGTGGAGCATAAGGACCATGCCATATGGCCATCCCTACGACTAAGGGCTAGGAATCAAGGGGCTTAACAACTAGCGCCCAACCTATGACCACATGGACCTTCCCCATATGACCAGGATCCTGGGAGAAGGGGGATGCACCTTGATTTATGTTGATTTTGGGTTTTATAACTATGATTTTTATTGATTTTCAGCCTAGATTTGGAGGATTTTAGCCATTCTTGGAGGATCTGGAGCCCAATTTGAGGCCAAATATTTGGGGGAAGTTGGGAGGAGGATACCAACTCAAAATCTATATAAACCAGGGGTTCTGAGCAACATTGGATAGGTTCATATTGGCATAATGATGATGAATTTATGAAGTTCGAAGCCATTTTTTATGCAGGGAAGCCATTGAGGAAGCAAACTTTGCGAGCCAATTTCAACAACTACGCTCAACCTTTTTCAGTGTCGTCAGTTGTGTTGGATTCTTGAGGTCGAGAAGAACACAACCAAGCCAGTTTGTAATCCTTTTGACACTTTTCTGATGTAATTTTGAAGCATTGAAGATAAATAAGAAAGCCTCACCCATTGAGACAAAGGCCCAGACACGTAGGAAATATTGCTGAACTTCATTAAAAACTTTGTTGTTATGGTTTGTTGTTCTTTGTGCTCATATTTTGATCTGCATTTCTTTATGATGGCTGCTTTAATATCTCATTAAGTTCTTCTTCTTTCATTAATTCCTAGTTGGTAATTGAACACATGCTTGGAACTTAACCAAGTATTTAAAGATCAATTTTTGATCAACTGGTATCAGAGCAGATTGACAGTTGATTTTTGAGTTTGCATGATTACCAGGGAAAAGTTGAGTCACAGTGAAGGAAATCTTGTAGAAGGGGATCCTGAGATTGGATCGAGAAAGAGGA
This sequence comes from Picea mariana, assembly GCA_032191745.1. NCBI lineage: Eukaryota > Viridiplantae > Streptophyta > Pinopsida > Pinales > Pinaceae > Picea > Picea mariana. The sequence continues at coordinate 5,006 of JASDQU010506810.1, forward strand.
CTTCTCAAAGTGAGGAGATGGCATCGGAAGAAGGCATGTATTAGAACGAGATAGAGTTGCAAAAGAATTTATTCGCCATTTCTGAGATGGTAAAGGTCTTATATGAGGATTACTTGGAACGGAAGAGGCCTTTCCAAGAGGAATCTTCCAAACAAGACAAAAGTGAAGAAGGAGAAGATCATCCTAAACCTCCTTCTTCTCCATCGACTTTTTCTTCTTCTTCAAGTACCAGTTCCAAATCCACTACAAGAAAACATTCCCATAAATATAAGCATGATATGCCTTTACTTAAGCTTGATGTGAAATTTGAATTTCCCATGTATGATGGTGAAGTCAATGCTGAGAGGCTTGATAACCGGTTCAGACAGATGGAAGTTTATTGCAGTGTGTAATAAATCAAATATGAGGCAACTCAAATCAAGTTGGCATCACTTCGTCTTGCAGGCACAACACTCATCTAGTGGCAAAGTAAGTTTCAAAATGGCATGCAACAAGTTGGTAATGTATTTCCATCATGGAAAGAATTTGTTTTTGCACTTAGAAAACAATTTTATCCTTTGGGTTATAAAGAGAAGGTTTTAATTGAATGGAAAAGTCTTAAACTAAGAAAGGGACAAACATTGCAAGAATACATGGATGAATTTCGTAAGATGGCATTAATGTTGAATATTCCATTACATACCCAAGAAACTCTTATGGAGTATATAGAAGGTTTACCCACACATATTCATAACACTGTATTTATGTTTGGACTTACTAATCTTGATGAGGTTTTTATTCAAGCAACATACATTGAAGCAGGGAAAACAAGAGTTGGTTTATTAGGAGAATCGTCTTCAAGGAAAGATGACGAAAGGAAGGGGAATGGAAAGAAATCAAATTCAAAGACAAGAAAGGAAGAGAAGCTCTCTTGCAAGCATTGCAAGAAATAAGGGCACGATGATGACCATTGCTGGCAATTGCATCCAGAGAAGAGACCAAAATGGTTCAAAGAAAGAAAAGGGAGGAAAACAATTGCAACAACAACATGACCAATAGACTTGGGATATGATTCAAGTGATGAGACTAATATTACAACAGTTGGTTTGACAGGTAAAATTGGTCATGGATATGATTCTAGAAGTAAGTTGTTTCACATAAGGGTGATAATGAAACATACTAAGATTGATACATTGATAGATAGTGGATCTCAATCTAACTTGATTTCAGAGGAAGATGTTAAACAATTGGGATTGACAACTAAGCTACATCATAAACATTACTCACTTAAATGGATAAGCAACAATCATAAATTGCACATAACAAAGCAATGAACTTTAAAGTTTTCAATTTCATCAAAGTTTGGGGATGAGGTAACATGTGATGTGGTGCCACTCAATGAATGTGGAATGTTCTTAGGCAACCCTTATTTGTATGATCACAAAGCAATATTCTACAGGGAACATAATCAATACCACTTAACTAAAGAAGGCAATGAATATGTTGTACATGCTCATCACTTAAAAACAAATCAATATCTTCATGCTCATAATGTCATCTTACGAAATTCATCTGTGTATTCTTGCACCGTTTGTCCCTTTCGTAGTTTAAGACGTTTCCATTCAATTAAAGCCTTCTCTTTATAACCCAAAGGATAAAATTTCTTTCTAAGTGCAAAAAGTGGAAGGGTCATAACACCTCGGAGCTCTTTTGTGTATTTCTCTACACAAAAGACCATATAATGATCATTATGGTTACCGGAACATGATCACAACCACTAGGAAACTATTTTATTGGCCCAGACTAAAAAAGGACATAGTTGATTACTTAGCTAAATGTATAGAATGTCAGTATGTTAAGGTAGAGCACCGACATCCAACAGAGCTGCTACAGCCCCTACCAATCCCATAATGGAAATGAGAAACCGTCTCCATAGATTTCATCATAGTGCTACCAAAATCAACCAAACATAATGACACCATCATGGTAGTTGTGAACAAATCGAGCAAGGCAGCTCACTTCATCCCCGTCAAATCAATTTGCAAGGAAATAGATATTTCCAGTATTTTCATATAAAATTTACCAAATATTCTCCAAATTTTTGGAAATCTTTATTTGTTGGTTTTGAAACTAAATTGCTATTTAGTACATCCTATCACCCCCAAATTGATGGACAAACAAAGAGGGTAAACCAAGTGTTAGAGGACATTCTAAGGATGCATGTAATGCATCAGCCTAAGAAGTGGGAAGACTACCTACCATTGGTGTAATTTGCCTACAACAATGGTTATCAAGAGTCATTGAAGATGAACCCTTTTGAGGCCTTCTACGACAGACAGTGAAAGATTCCAATCAGCTGGGATAACCCAGTAGACAGAATTACAATCGGGCCAAATATGCTAAAATAAATGGAACAATAAGTAGTTCAAATAAAACTCTATCTGAAAATGGCTCGGGATAGAAAGAAAATCTATGTAGAAAGAAAAAGGACTCCTAGAGAGTTCAAAGCAGGGGATCATGTGTATCTCAGAGTTAGACCCAAAAAAAGATCCTTGAGAATGGGAGCTTGTGCCAAGATGACACCTCGGTATTGTGGACCCTTTGAAATTTTGGATAGAGTGGGGCCTATAGCATATAGAGTAACACTTCCTCCCACAGTGAAGGCACATAATGTTTTCCATGTTTCATTATTGAAGAAATATGTACATGATTCTAATCATATAATTGACTAGTCTATGATTCAAGTGGAACCAAAGGTAGAATTCCTGCCATAACCACAATGCATAATAGATAGGAAGGAAATCCCACTCAGGAACAGAACCATTGCACAGGTCAAAGTGTAGTGGAAACACTTTGGTCCAGATGAAGCTATGTGGAGACAAAGAACATCGATTGGTAGAACATCGAGGACGATGTTCCTTTAACGTGGAGGGGATTATAATACCCCAGTTTCACCCAACTTGTAAATATAACTATAACTTGCCAAAAGACCATGGAAAACTAAATATGTGTGAGTTGGATTTGATGAACCTTTTGTTATAAAAGGTAATGTATGTATTATGTTATTAATTAAAAATGGATGGTGTCGCATAACTGTTGAAAGGGGGGTTTGTCAAGATAGATCATGATGCTATGAAAGAGATGGTGAGGGGAACCATAAATGGTTGAGATGACCCCCACCAAACCAATACCTTATTGGATTTAATTTCTTAGGCCCAGAACAGTCCTCTGACCCAAAAATGAATTACCAGTTAGGTTGGTAGTTGGGAAGGCCTGCTTCAAGAATTAATGAGGAGATGGGGAAAAGTACCCATCTGAAGCATTCCAGACCTTACCACAAGCTGGGGATTCAGACCCACACAATCTTTCTTAAGAATTCAAGGAAGGAAGTGATTCATGGGAAGAGGCAGATTGGGGTGAGAGAGAAAAGTTGAGAGACCAATCTCCCAAAAGAAGAGCGCTTGCATCTCTCTCATTCGAAGGAGAACTGAGAAACAAGTTCGTTCTAGGCACAAGAAGTTGTTGCAGTGTTTTCAGTAGAAGATGATAAACGGAGCTGGTGAGTGACTGCGGAAGTACTCGTTGCAGACCCCCTTGCTTGGTACAGAGAAAGTCATTTGCTAAGTTCCTGTGGGAGCAGGAGAGTAACCTTCGTCCCTGACTGTCAATGAGAAAGAAGAATGTGCCTCTCTCAGAGAATCATGGTCTAGCAAGGGGGTGGCTAGTGGTAAATCCATTCAAGACTGGTTGTGCTTATGGTTGGCTGGAAACAGGCACCCCTTTCAACACTCGCTTCCTGATTCTAGTTTTTGATAAGTATTTTCATACTCTGTGTACTGGAATGGTGTAATGTCCCCACTTTGGGACTTCATCACATTGCAGAGGTTTATGATGACCAGAGTAGCTAGATGGATGTTATAGTGAGTACAGGGGTTATTGAGAGGAATTTTGGGGTCCGGTTTGCATCACTCATCCTATTTCATCATTATGATCCATTCCACATAGGTTGGCCTTGGTTTCGTTGCATTCTGGCGATTTCCACGAGTTTGAGTATTTTGAGCCATAAGTTAATTAAATTCACTGAGGAGGTCAGTTTGGGCGCATTGCTTGGATGAACCTCTCAGTGTAATAGTTCATTAGAATTGGGAGGAGAAACACTACAGGATGTCATGGTGAGAAGTGACTTTCATTGGCCAGGGAAGCCACAAGGAGAGATAAGGCGCTTTTCAGAGGTAAAAAGGTTAATTAATTAATTAAAGTGATTTAATTAATTAATTAATTATTAATAAAATGAAAGTCACTTTGGAGGAAGAAGGTGAGTAGGAAGTATAAAGGAAAGGAAAGGGCCTCTATTCATTCATTCATTTATGTATGTCTATCATTTGATATCTGGCTTCTAGCTAGAGGGCCCATCTCTTGGGGGTTTTGAGGGTTTTGACTTAACAAATCCTAGAGGACAATTCAATGGTGAAAGATTTCACCTAGTTTGTCCCAAGCTTGGTCTCGAGGATGCAATACTCCTCCACACCATTCTAGTTCGGATCTACATCAGTGCAAAAATATTCTACACCAACCACAGTCACAGGAAGAGAAGGGGAGCACACCATTGGGGGTTTCCAGCAAGGGGGGCACACCATTCTTTGAGGGAATCTCGTTCCAAGGGATTGGAAGGGATTCGACAGATTCTGTCACCTGGGTTTTCATTGCAGGGGCTTGGTCGTTAGATCTAGTGCATTCCAGAGGATTTTCATGGGCCATTGGGTTATTGGATGCATTGGACGAATTGGAGATAAGGAGGGAAATTTTGAGATTCAGATCTATTCTGTTTGAGGAGGTTATACATCATATCTGACCATGAGACTTCACCTAGTGACTTGCAGTGTCCCGATATATATTTATAGCAAGTTTCAGGGCCTTTGGAGGCCTCCTTCATCAGGTCCGAAATTCTAGGGTTTGGCAGTTTTAGGAGGGCGCAACTCCATTGGAGGATTCAACATTTGGAGGAGTTTCCCTTGATGTTTCGGTCTGAGATTTTAGGGGCGGATTCTACTCATACCGATCTACAGTTTGACATCTTCTGCATAGCATTTGGAGGTCTTTGACGGTAGGGCCGAATTTTTGAGGGTCTTCAAGGTTTCAACAAGACGTGGCATCTTCCAACTTGAGGGTTTGGCACTTCATTCGGCCATATATACTCCTGCATCGATCTTCAGTGGATATTCAGCCTTCGGAGGCTTATGGCATCTTCTATTGGATAATTTTGTAGCAGCTCCTATCTTCTATTGTCTTTATTGGATCCATCTGATGTGCATTCCAGATCGACATCTCATTATATCAGGTCCTTGCTATTTGTCATGAAATGAAGATCAAATCTGCAGTGTTTTGGCTTGTATATCATCTTATTGATCTTGCATATGGTTGAGGTATGTTCCATGATTGTATCTCCTTGTTTATTACTGCAAACACACATATAACACATCAAAAAACCCTCAGCATAACTGTAAGCAAAGTGTTTGACAAAATACCACAACTAGTAAAGTTTTAAAAGACACCCAAAACTATGATGTTCCTTGCATCTTGGCTTGGGAACATTACAATGGTATCGGAGCTTAGATTCCTGCCAGCCAGTGGGAATTAGAACATCCATACAGAGCCATAAGGAGAGATGGATGAGATATTCTTTGAGATAACATACTTGGAGATAAAATATTCCGCCCTTAGAAAGGAAACTAGGGCCCAAATAACCTTCCCATAGTATGTAGCCCTAATATATCCCGGTTGGAGCAAAGATGAGGCTCTACACTGGATCATATTAGTAGAGAAAAAGAGAGCCAGAGACCGTAGAAGGTGGGAAGAACAGAGAGACCCCACGCCCATTAGGAGCACACAACTTTGCTATAGTTGCAAGGCTCCTTGGGAACTAGATCATAGGTATAGGGGTGAGGGCCAGAAGCATATTCTTTAGGTACACCATGACAGTGATGATGAGGCATGTTAGGATGGATCGATAGATTCTTATCAGGAGCAGTATGATGATGATAATGACCCTTGTACAGAGGTTAGCGATAGTAACTCTTGCACATGGGCTAGTGATTCTTGCACGCTTGAGGATGATGGTGACCCTTGTGAAGTGGATAGACAGTCGGAGGAGTAGTGGGTTGGACAGGATGATAGCACTTGTGCTTCAATAGTCATATCACATACTGTTGATGACCTTACACCTCAACAGAGTGGTGACACTAGTGAGGACTCACATGTGTTAGCACCTATAGATGACCAGCTTCCTAGGGTGGTCGTGACACATCTGTCATCTTTACAGACACCTACGATAGCCACATCACATGAGGATGCCAATAGTATGTCATATATGATGGAGGATCCTTGTGTGAGGGATTCACAACATGGACATGTACATCCACATATCCAGGAGGAGTTACAAGACGTACGGGAAGTTGACCTTACACATACAGATCAACATGAGGAGATTGAGTCACAAATTTTGGAGACCCCATTAGTTGAGCAGATTGTGGAGACTGATAGGTTGATGGGGCACTTGCTTCCAGGATCAACTTGCATTGATGAGGATGCACTCTTTATTAGTCAGGATGACCATAGCACATGTCTAGAAACATCTATATGGGATCCAGACGAAAATGATAGTAGCAGGGTGAGTGCATGGGAGGATACAACTGCTCACACCGGATACAATATGATTCAGAGGGAGATAGAAGTCAAGGATGCTGTGCAGTCATGTATGGGTAGACCTAGTGGCACAATAGACGGTGGGTAGTTCAGCATGTTATTTTATGTAGAGAGTATTTTTGGGGATTCCAGAGTTGACACTAGCAGGACTGGAACTAGTAGTGAGGGACGTAAGGTGGCACCTTAGCATGACTATGATTAGGAGTCACACCACTTAGCAGGACAACTGAGAGTCAGTGAAGATATGATCATGGGAACCACTAGGCATTGTGATGACACACATGCGTTGGTGGTCGATTACTGTTGGAGGGCATCAGTGGCACATGGTAGTGTAGATGAGGGATTTTCCATGGATGATTTTCATACTCTAAGGGAGAGAGTATCTATGATGAGGAACGACTACCAACAGTTGTTGACTGACATGGACTGCCTATTGAGGATTGGTGAGACGTATCATGAGGCTCTGAGGGAGCAGGATTTGGAGGTGAACAGACTTACTCAGGAGTTGGAGAGCACTCAAGGATTCTTGAGAGGCACATAGACAACCCTTTAAGAATCAGATTCTAGATCAAAGGAGCTTCTTGAGGAGATTTGTTAGAGGTCCACTTCATTTGTCTTAGTGGGCACTCAGATATATCGTTTAGTGACGTTGCTAGGGGATGTTGGTGATCTAGTAGAGGAGCACCAGTTGACGGAGGACACTTCCATTTGTGTTCCGAGAGTTGTTGACGTCCATGTAGAGGTTGATCCATCAGGATGCCGAGGATCTATGATGCAGCATGAGTCTACGGGAGACGACATGAGTATGCCGAAGCATACCGTTAGGAGTGATAGTTCACAGAGACATGTTGAGATACGCAGTCAGTTTCAGATGGATGTATTGGATTGCAGGGAGGATACATACTTAGGAGAGTATGCAGATGTCACTCCTTTGCAACAACACACAGTTATGAGATCTCACCTTCATCGTTTCAGCAGTTGCATGGGATATGAGAGATAGATATTGGTTTACTAGTAGTTGGGGGAGCTACCTCCAGTTGTACTGGATGGTTGGGATTCAGTGATGACCATAGGAGAGTATTTATCATGGATACCGATGGATGAGATTCTGGTCGGATCCTTGGGATTGACCAAAGCATGTGACACCTCCCAGTCCTACAGTCAGCTGCAGATGTTTATGTTAGCCTGTCCTAACACTCTTATCATAGACAACAACATGAGGAGGGATAAGCTGTGGCTAAGGGCATGGAGAGTGAGTAGGTCGAGACCACCTGACAGGAGTACTTTTACAGCATACAAAAGTTCAAAGGTGGATCGTGTTAGGAAGACAGTTGAGACTTGGTGTGTGATGGTGATCATCATAGACCAAGTGACGACATATGAGCACAGAGGGATTTCGACAGTGATCAGTTCGACACAGGAGAAGCTAGCGGAGACTGGAAGTGATAAACTTCCATGTTTGTCATGGGATCCGGGAGTTCAATTGTTAGTAGGATGTTTTACATCATGTTGACCCAGGTTGCGCCAGAGAACCACATATTCCACCTTGGGTTGGTTTGGAGTGGGCCTGCAGGGATTTGTCTGATGGAGTGAGGAAACTTTTCACTCTTGATCATCATGATCGAACATAGGGATGGTTGGGCAGGTACTACTTCCACAGATATGTCTTTACAGATGTAGTTTTTGGTCAGCAAGTCCAATGGCCACAGGTATTTTATCTTGAGGATCCAGGAGAGAGGGATCCAATATGTATACAGGGAGCAGACAGTCGTGGTCAGAGTAGTGTAGGGACAACATGGTGATATTTGACAGAGATTAGTGTGGGACCCAAGGATTGTAGGGTTGAGAATTTAATTGATTGACATAGGCGAGTGGACCTTTGTAGGGGAAGGTTGTTCTGACTTCTGACTTTCCATTGAGCTTCAGTGTTGAGGAGAGCACACCACTTGAGGGTGACTCACAGAGGTCTTGCAGTACCTCATTATGGCATCAACATGGGCAGTTGATGGAGGCCGTGTTGATCTTGGTAGTATCTTGGAGGATGGACTCATTCAGGGATGAGGCCATGAGTCATGAGCAGGAGCTTCACAGTGTTGATACATTTCAGGATTATGCTTCCCAGGGGCTTATAGTTCATGTCTTGATATGGGACCCAGGGGGCAGAGCACGTGATAGTTCATCTTTGGATGGAGTCTATTGTGTGTCCCACAAGTGAACATGGGATCCTGGTATTATATGTGAGGGGATTTGGTTATTGCTTGAGGATAAACAATTTTCTAGCAGGGAGGACTGTAATGTCCCCACTTTGGGACATCATCACATTGTAGAGGTTTATGATGACCAGAGTAGCCAGATGGATGTTATAGCGAGTACATGGGTTATTGAGAGGCATTTTGGGGTCTGGATTGCATCGCTCATCCCATTTCATTATTATGATACATTCCGCATAGGTTGGCCTTGGTTTCATTGCATTCCGACAATTTCCATGATTTTGAGTATTTTGAGCCATAAGTTAATTAAATTTACTGAGGAGGTCATTTTGGGCACATTGTTTGGAGGAACCTCTCAGTGTAATAGCTCATTGGAATCGGGAGGAGAAACAATACAGGATGGGATGGTGATAAGTGACTTTCAATGGCCAAGGAAGCCACAAGGAGAGATAAGGCACTTTTCATAGGTAAAAAGGTTAATTAATTAATTAAAGTGATTTAATTAATTAATTAAATATTAATAAAATGAAAGTCACTTTGGAGGAAGAAGGTGAGAAGGAAGTATAAAGGAAAGACAAGGGCCTC
>JASDQU010506811.1:10928-32287 GCA_032191745.1 Picea mariana
CACCTGAAACGGATATACCGAACTCTCAGAAATTGTCCGATAGCATCTCTACCTCAACAGCTCCTCTGCCTCAAACTGGCTTAGACCTGGCTTTGCCTCAGCATCTCTGCTCTCCAAAACCGTCCAAAATCTCTCAAGCATGACCAAATGGCCTCAACATGGCCTTGGTTAAATAATGGGAAAGTTGGTTAGCAATCTCCAACTTCCTCCCAAGGATTAGGCTCTAAAAAAGCCCAATAACCCTTAAAAAAAGGATTAATTACATTAAAAACTAGTTGAAAGTGGTTGAATAACCCACTTCAACTATATAATATAGTTATAAAAACCATTTTTGAACTAATTCGGGCGCTAGCCCTTAGTCTTGGGCGCAGCCCCTTTTGACAAGGTCATATGGGGTTCATGTGGCCACGCGCTAGCGCGGGCCACCCCCCTTTGGCTACCGGTCACATGGTATATGGTAATGAAACCGTGGTTAAACATTGTAATAACCATTGTAACTGTTTAATCGTGCGCCATTTCAATCACGGGATAACACATAATTTACCCGCGTTGTTACAATATAGTTACGGTTATATTAATGTAACTGTTGGTTAATACATAACCGCTCGCATTAACACTAACCGCGCACATTTTACAACCCTCCGCGCCAACGGTCGTATGCGGTTACAATGAAACTGGGGTCGGGGCTAAGCCCCGGCCCGACACCCGGCGGTTTAACCCAACGCGCAAATTCAAATAGAAATTCGCACGTCTTGGTAACAAGAAACACCGGCGGGCGCATTGGTAAATCGGACTTTATTAAGGCTTTGGCATGACGGGAGGACACCGGTTCGAATCCGGTCGCCCCCCCCAAACAAAAATTTTGACATAGCCGTTATTGGCTAAACCTGGGGTGCCACGTGGCATCCCATGATTGGGCCACGTGGCACCATAACAACCAATCAAACCTTGACACGTGTCGGCTTCTGATTAGTCCACATCATCTGCCACGTCAGCTCTGTCGTACGCCACATCATCTGCTACGTCAGCTCTGCCGTACGCCACGTCATCTACCCGGTCAGCCTTCCACGTCATCCACCGTACGATGCTGATGTCATCCCGTGCCACGTGTCACCCTTCCAGTGGTGACACGTGTCACCTCGGGATTGATCCAACCGTACGCTGAAAATGCCAAAACTGTCTGACACGTGTCACGCTCTGGAGCCGCCATGTGTCCTGTACAGAATCTTCCACGTCATCGTACGAACCTGCCACGTGTCGTCCTCTGGTGTTGCCACGTCACCTATACGGACCTGCCACGTTTCGCATGTACGGACGTGCCACATCAGCATCCGTACGGACTGTACAGACTGCACAGTTAGCAAAGTCAAAGTTTTTCCCTGTTTGGCTCGGCGGATAGAATGCGATATCTTCTTCATACGAACTTCGTTTGCGATAAAAATTATACCACTGGAATCAGGAAGACGAGACGGACGCAATGGTGTTGGTTTCGTCGTATTATGGGCACTTTCATTTTTGAGCATTTTTCATGCCCTGACAGCCTTCTGAATCCGATTTCAGATCAATCAAAAACCTGTCATGTAGAATCCTCTTGACTACATCAATCGTTGAAGTCGAGCAACTGGTGATCAAAAAATCATCAACGTACAGAACTAAGAGTAGAAGTGAATGAGCCATCCTGAGCATGTAGAAATTTGGGTTTGATTTACAACATACAAAGTTCTATGACAACAGGTAGGAGTCCATCATGTCATACCATGCCCTCGAAGCCTGCTTGAGGCCATAAAGAGATTTCTTCAGTCGACAAACCAAAGAGGAATTTTGCATAAATCCCTGGGGTTGCTCCATATAGATCTTGTCAGAGAGATCACCATGAAGAAATGAATTCTTCACGTCCATCTGATGGACTTCCCATCCCTTGGCCACTGCAATGGAAAGTTCCAAACATATGAAATCAATCTTCGCTACTAGAGCAAAGGTCTCATCATAGTCAATGTTGTGTACCTCTTGAAAGCCTTTGGAAACAAGTCTAGCTTTGTATCTGCTAATTTGTCCATTCATTGCACTCTTGGTCATGTAGACCCATCTACACCTGACAAGTTTCCTTTCAGAAGGAAGGGGAACTAGATCCCAAGTCTGGTTCTCGATGAGGGAGTTGTACTCCTTCTGCATGGAGGATTCCCAAAATGGATTTCCAGCAGCCTCGCCATAAGACCGTGGATCTGAAGAATGAACCAAGAAAATATTCCTGGAGGGAAATGGTTCTGTGGAAGTGATTGCAATAGGAGTCTCCTTGAAATCAAATCGAGTCCTCCTAGTATCGGTTGGATCACCAACAAGATCCCCTGCATCCTAAAGAGTAGTCTGGGCCCACTTGGGCCTATGTTGTGGCTCTGCATCTGCATCTGGATGCACTGAATCTATATTTGACTGTACTGACTCTGTATCTGGATCATTTGAATGCTATGAATCATAACTCTAGTCTGAAGAAGAGTCGGCATGTGCATGCTCATCATATCATATAGGTGGAAGAATGAAGTTGTATGCATGCGGTTGTTGAGGTACATGCAAGACACTTTCCTCGAATCGGACACTTCGCTCAATGATGAGTTGGTCCGAGGAAAGATCAATAAGTATGTATTCCTTCACACCATTGGGGTATCCAACAAAGATACACTCAGTGCTATGTGGATCAAGTGCCTTCCTCTTTTCAGAGGGAATCCAGGCCCATGCATGTGAACTAAAAATACAAAAATGGGTCACTTCCGGTTTGAGGCCGCTCCAAGACTCGTAGGGATTCTTATCCTTTATAGATCTATGGGGAGATATGTTTTGTATGTAGGTTTCACAATTAAGTGCTTTGGACCATAATATTTGTGGAAGTGACTTTTCATGCAGCATGCAAGATGCCATCTCTTTTAGAGATTTGTTTTCCCGCTCAACAACTCCGTTTTGCTACGGAGTATATTGAACTATGTGCTGTAATTGAATCCCTGCCTCATGAAAAATATTCTAGATCTCATGATTGACATACTCTCCCTCTTTATCAATTTGGAGGAGTTTGATTTTCTTTCCTGTCTATGTCTCAACTAGGGCTTTGAAATCTTTGAGGTGTTGGAAGACCTCTGATTTCTTCCTGAGAAAGTAAATCAATGTGAAACGTGAGAAATCATAAAAGAATGAGAACATACCTCACTTTTCTGATTGATGGATGCATAAAAGGGCCCATGAGGTCACTATGGATCAGATCTAATGGAGAGGAAGCTCTCTAAGTCTTTCCTTTGTCGAATTTATCTTGAGGGTGTTTTCCAAGAACACATCCCTCATAGATTCCTTTGGAGAAATGGATGTCTAGTAGACCATCAACCAATATTTTCTTGCTAAGTTGTTACATATATTTAAAATTCAAATTATCGAACCTTTCGTGCCATATCCTATTACTTTCATTAGCATGAGTATGGAGTAAAGCAAAATATGGTTCAATAAATTCAGAAAATGTATACAATCTAGCTTGATGATTTACCTCACCGATAGAAACCCTAGAATTGGTTTGCATGTCACAGATGTCCACTAGATTAGGAGTGAATATGAATTTTTTTTTGCTGTCATAATTCGTCATCTAATACATGGAGATAATATTGACAAAAAGTTTGGGAATGTGCAACACATTCTTGGAGCTTTCGTTGGTGAGTTCAATCCTTTCTTTGCCAATGACCTCGACTAGAGAGTTGTCCCCCATCAGAATAGGAGGACCTTTGCATGCATCCAATGACTAATAGACTGCTTTTATGGCAGCCATGTGATGTGATGCTCTTGAATCTATGATCCAAGCATCGGGAGAGGAGTTGATGGAAATCAAGGTGTTAGCTCCCAAAATGAATCAGTCACTTGGTTTCATTTTGTAGGTGATAGCATGGTCAGCTGTAGGATTCTCTATTTGTTTTTAGAGTCTTCTAGTGTCAAAACTTAGGTTTTAAATTCATGCCTTAGAAATAAGTTGATCCATAAAGGTTGTTTTTATAAAATTTCGTGAAAATATTTTCAATAGCTAATGCATGTTGCAAGGTTGATGTTAGCTGGTGAAAGCAGTGGGTTTCAATGGTTAAGGAGTACTTTCCCGAAGACAGGCTAGCTGGTGAAAGCGTGAAACATGTGTTTTTCTTCCATGATTTCAGAAATTGAAAAGAAGACACGCTCGACACAAGTCACATAATTATTATGAGGCGCTGCTTGAAGCGAATGATGATGAGGATATCGTTATGCACGTTTTAATAAGATATTATGGTGGATCGTGCTCGTGAATGCATGCTTCAGCAATGATAGCATTGGAGATGGCGAATTCACATTCATCATCACAGGTAAAGGAGCAGTACCACTCACCCAGCGACATCAAATCGGCACTTCATATTTTGAACACGCACTGTTCATAGGTAATATGGTATGGTTCCATATTTGAATTGGCAACACCGAGAGTTTTCACCAACGCTAAACCTTGGCTCAATCAGGAAATTACCGAGACATTGTCTGCCAATTGTCTGGGGATCGAGTCACATATGGCAAGGAAATGAAGTGGTTTATTGCTGAGGAAAGAATTGGATAGCCTAACACTCTTACAGTCGCATCCAGATGTGCAAAAACGTTTCTTAGATGCAGACTGCATGATTTATGTTGAAAGGTTACAAAATGGTTGCCACCAAATAACAGCTGAAGCATTTGCTAAATCATATGATGGAAAAAGAGCTAGTGTGGGTTCTGTAGAAATGATAGTCGATGAAGCCGCCATTGCCACAACAACCAGCTTACCCAGATCAGACCAGAGCTAGTTTAAGACAACAACAACCAAGAATTTGAATTTTAGGGTATACCTTAAGGCAGAATTCAGAGATATCACCTGGAAGAAAAGCATGTAAGTTTCTCATCTGGAAAATGAATGGCAGGACCTGTTTAAAGGCATTCAACTCTATATCACCTCAGAAGGAAGGTATGACAGGCTAATGTTATATCATCTCAAGCTTTTAGATCATTTCACAGGGAAGACCCTCCTGAATTTACCTTTATTCCTCCTCAAAAGCCTAACCAAAGTATGTAAAAAGATTAGAGATGAACCTCTAAGCATTAAAAACACCCTTTGTCATCTTGGCTTGATAAAACTGATAATTCTAGAAGAAATTAGACAAAGAGGAAGAACTTGGCAACATTTTCTTTTTTGGGAAGGCTTTGAGACTCAAACTCAACCCATGAATGAGAAGAAGAAAACTGGAAAAAAGAAGTTAACTCCTGAGAGCAGCTCAAGGAGGAGGAGAGATCTTCCAGGACCATGAGAGGACAGGATTTCCAGCATAAAGTCTAAAAGAGCAAAGAAAAAATTAGATTTTGAGACCAATTCAGAGTAGCCTATAGTAAAAAAGACAAATATTCTCAATTTGCCATACACAGACTCGGAAATAGAGCCAGAGCAAGAAGATGAAAGTCCAGCCATTAAAAAACCTTAACACTCCATGGAAATCGCACAAGCCTGTGAGACTTTTACTCCCATTGATGAAGGTGAACCATCAAAGAGTAAAAAGTCAAAGAAATCACAAAAAATTTAGGAATTGAAAGAGGTGATTGCATAACAGGAGGTATTGGAAAGAGTAATCAAGGCAAGATACAAATCCCTATCTAAAATTTTTGCAAAGACAAATGCAACATTTGAGAAGTTGGCTCGTGAGAGTGTCAAAGACAAAAAGAGAAAGAAGAAAATCACCAAGGACTATAACAGTTTATGGTGGTTAGCAAAACGCCTTAAGAGGAAAATTAAGAAATTGAAGAAGAAGAGTAAGTCACATCTAGATCTACAGGTACTGGCTCAGGTTGTTGTGAATATGCAGAGAGATAAATCAAAGGCACACTAAGTTTTTGGTAAAACAACATTTTTTGAGATGAAAGGTTCCTTTTTGGCCAAAGACAGAACTTTCACCAGCACAAAGGGTAAATTTACAACCAGTTAGCTGGTGAAAAGCAGAACTTTCACCAGCTAACCAGCAGATCGTAAAGTGAATTAGTTGGTGAAAGTACAGAAAGAAATTTTTGGAAAGCTAAGCTGGAGCGAGGCAATTTTGAAGTATTTAAAAAGGGTTTGAGAGCATCGAAGGATTAACCACCTAATCGGGAAACACTCAGCATCAGAGATTCGTGGAGATTTTGAGACCAAATGCTAAATTGTTCAACTAAAGTTTCGGTTATGGTTATTAAAAGAGTCCAGCTATAGAAGACAGGTGCCTTTACCCTTCCACGACATAACAGATTCCTAAAGGTGATGAAGTACAAATGTCAAGATCAACATAGAAGATAGTTCGAGTTCTAGGAACTAGTCTTTGCTTATCAATTGTATTTAGTTAGTTTTATTTTCTATATTTAGATACAAATCCAAGTTTTCAGGATCTAAAAAACCAATTGTAAAAAGCTATAAATGCCTATCTTTTCTATGAGATAAGGGTTCAATCTGGGGGACGTTTTCTAGCTATTGTACTTGACTTCTTATTCTGATAATAGAATCACAATTCTCTTTTGTTTTCAATGTCAGATTCTTTCATATATTTCATGACTCTGCACTTTATTCTAGTTTAGTTTAGCTTTTAAGAACTGTCATCTTCTTATTAAGCTCATAAACTTGGATTAAAGAATTTTTTACTGTCTTGAATGACCCTGCACATGGTTGTATTTGGTTATCTGGATTAGTATTCTTCATCCATTTTTTTTCAACTCTATTGTCTGATTATTGTTCTCTAAAAGCACTGTCTTATTCAGTTACATGATAAGTGGTTACTTTCATCAGCTTTTGAGTTATCCCATTGTCCCAAATATACCTAAGCTACCATATTTTCGAGTTACCAAGCATCTTTGGTCTACAACCCCAAAGAGTTTCTTGGAGTGATAAAAAATTGGCGTCATTGCCGAGGAAACGAAATTTAAGCTCTTCTTTCTTGGGATACGACACAGAGCTGGTCTTTGATGATAGACAAAGATTAGACATTTTATTGGTTGTAACTATCTATCTGGCGACTCCACAAGTTCATCCTGGCTCCTAAGAGGATCAGTACCAGGGTGAATCCACAAGAATCACCTGTCACACCAGTGCCCAATCCAGAACTAATTCTCGGAGGAGGAAAAACATTTCAGGGTCAAACTTCAAAATCAGACACAGAAGGTAATCCTCTCTTTTGTTCTGGAAAATCTACTACAGAAAAATTTGAATTGTTTTCCAAGACTGCTGATGAAAAAGCAACTGTAACTACTGTAGAAGAATAAAGTCTTTCTTATCAACAGGAAAATATCAGTGATGATGAATTGATAGATTTAAAATTGGTTGAAAAAGCATCTAAAACCTTAGAAAGAAATCATAGTTCTTTGTCACTTGAGTCTTTTCATTCACAGCAGAAAGAAGATCATTTAAACATTTACACTAGTCTCCTTGCTGTAGAACATATTCTTCGAGAGTTGTCTGCTAAAGGTGAAGAAAACTTAGTTGAACAGCTTGCAAATTTTTACAGAGCCTCATATCAGACCTCTTTCCCATTAGAGAATTCACCTCCTTTATATTCCTCCACTGTTGAGGAATCAAAGAAAAAACTATCACCTCTCTCACCCCTGATCATTATGGCTACACCACCTCCTTTGACCAAGATGCAACAAATCCTAGCTACTAGGTATGTGCCACTTATATTGCCAAACCCAGTATCAACTATGCCGACAGGAGACTATTAGAAGTATATGCCCAAATTCACAGGTGAGGGTGATGTGATTGCTGAAGAACATATTGAGGCCTTCTACAGTTATGCTGAAAACATTAATATTGAGGAGGAAGATGTTTGGACCCGATTTTTTATCCAAAGCTTAAATGGCCATGCTAAGAAATGGTTCAAAGAACTCCCTGCTGGTTCCATAGCTGGCATCGAGCAATTAGATGACACCTTCTTGAAACATTGGTGTGATAGAAGAGATTTTCTATACTATATCATTGAATTTGGAAATCTAAGGAAACAAAATGGTGAGTCAGTCTTTGATTTCACTAAAAGGTTTAACCGGATGTACAGTAAAATACCAGCAGAGATAAAACCTTTAGATGCCTCTGCCAAAATCACATATTCCAATTCTTTTGACTCAGAGTCCTGTTTATTGTTGAGAGAAAGGAGGTCACCAACACTATCTCTGATGCAAGATGTTTCCCTTGAGGTGGAATCAATTATATTGGCTGCCCATAAGTTGAAAGGAAACACTGATAGAAGAAAACCAAGAGACGAAGCTTCTTCTTCATCCAATGCAAATCCAAAGTTAGATAAAATGGCTAAGATGTCAGAATATCTAACCTCTGAGATATCTAAACTCAAAATTGAAAATAAGAAACCTGTCAAGGGAAGGGGCACTTATGATTATGCAGGTAGAAACCCAAATCAAAATCCCAACAACTTCAGAAGAAATAATCAGCCAATGCAGATTTTGCAAAGAGAAAGGAATCCTACTGATGATCAGAGGATAAAGGCTCCTCTTCAGAATGTCGTGATGGACGAAGATGAAGGTGATTATTAAGAAGATGGAGAAGATAATATTCATTGTGTTGGAGAGGAGACAGGGAAATCTTATCTGACACAACATGACTATGAAGAGGCATTGATGACTGAACAGACAGAGGAAAATTCTACTGATGATGGCATTTTTTCAATGGAAGAGAAGAACAAATATAATCTCAGATCTAAGTCTGATACTGCCCAATAGAATGCACCAGCCTGTCCCAAAAAGAGCATAGCCCCTGTTAAGAAAAAAGATCAGACATCAAAGAATAAAAAAACAGATCCTTCAAAGGTAAATACACCATCTCCTCTCCAGAAGACTGTTGTCCCTGTCAAACAACAAATTTAGAAAAGTCAGATTCCCGCCGATCAGCAAAGCATTCAGAAAGCCCCTTCAAATCAGGTAAAGGCTTTTGATAAAATCTCATATTCTTTCAATTTTGAGGCTGAAATACCGAAAATTAAAATCCCCATCCCTTTGGTTGAGTTAATGAAAAATGAAACATTCAAGAAAGATATCCTCAAAACGCTGGACCCCAAATCCATATCCCCTTCTGTTGATATTCTCAATATATATGATGAAAATCCAGCCATTACTCTGGGCCAAATGATATAAGATAGAGATGAAAGTTGTCCACCTTTCTACATATCTCTAAACATTCATGACAAAACACTACATAATTGTTTGTTGGACTCTGGTGCTTCTCACAACTTAATGCCAAAGGCAGTCATGGACGAGCTTGGGTTAGAGATTACTAAGTCTTACCACGATCTTTTCTCTTTTGACTCTCGGAAATTCAAATGTCTCGGAATGATCAAGGACTTGGCTGTAACTTTAACCCAAGCATCCATGAAAACTATGGTTATGGATATAGTAGTGGCAAACATCCCAGCTAAATTTGGATGTTTGTTATCAAGATCATGGATGAAGAGGCTAGGTGGCACTCTTCAAATGGATCTCTCTTATGCTACTATCCCTGTTTTTAGAGGAGTAAACAGAAGGTTATACAGGGAATCACAGCTGGCATATGTAATCAGTGACGAACAAAATCCAGCCAACCATCCTATCTATTCAGTCGACACAGGTATGGGATCTTGCATTTTACAAATTGATGATTCATTACTAGATGCATTGTTGCTTAGGAAGTCCACAGTTTAGTCCACAGAAGTAACAGAAGACGATCTTTGGACCATGTTCTTCGATGGTGCTTGTACCAAAGAATCAGCAGGAGCAGGGGTGGTATTGATTTCTCCTTCAAAGAAAACTTCTCATTTGTCCTTTAAGCTTGATTTTAAAGTGACTAACAACATTGCAGAGTATGAGGCATTGCTTCTGGGATTAAATGCAGCCAAAGAGATGGATATTAAAAGATTACATATATTCAGAGATGTAGATTTAATCATTCAACAGGTAAACAAGTCCTTTAAAGAAAAACATGTCAGGCTGAAAGCCTATAGAGATAAAGTTTTGAGAGCAATTCATACTTTTACAGACTTCAAAATTTCATATGTACCCAGAGCAATGAATGAATTCATTGATTCATTAGCTGTGTCGATCTGTGCTTTTATACCTCCTTTACCTCATAAATTGAATTACGAAATTCAAGTTAAGTATAGGCCATCCCTCCCTGAGAATGTAAAATTTTGGAAGGTTTTCGAGGATGATGCAGAACTCACTAGATTTCTTGCAGTAATAGATGAGTTTGCAGATTTGCAAATTGATTTGGAGAATGAACATGATGAGGAAGCTGAGAAGCCAAAGTTCAGAAGAAAAATTGCAGCACATGAAATAGTACAGCTGTCCACCAACAGAATCCCTAAAGGTTTGGTCCCTTTAGAAAATATTTTTGATAATAATGATGTGGCTATCAAATTGGAAAAGAGGAAAGAAGACTCAGAAGTTTTTCAGTATAATGTAGCCAGTGAACAAGATCCTAAATATGTCAACTTAGCTTCACATTTGACTGAAAAACAAAAGGTTGATTACAGTGAACTATTAAAGGAGTTTGCTAACATATTTGCTTGGAAATATGATGACTTGAAGACTTTCGACACTGAAGTAATTCAGCACAAGATTCCCTTGAAAAAGGATACAAAACCATTTAGGTAGAAACTTAGATCTTTCAGTCCTATGTTACTGCCTATCATGGAAAAGGAGATCAAGAAGTTTTTGGATGCCCACATTATCATACCTCTCAGATACTCAGAATGGATTGCAAATCTTGTACCGGTTAGGAAGAAAATGGAGAGATCAGACTTTGTGTGGATTTCAGAAATCTGAATAAGTGTTCTAGGAAAGACAACTATCCGCTGCCTAAGATGGAATATATTTTACAAAAGGTGTCAGGGTCAAAGGTGATGTCTTTTATTGATGGGTTTTCTGGATATAACCAGATTGCAGTATATCCGAATGACAGAGAAAAGACTGCCTTTACCACTTCATGGGGTACATTTATGTACGAAAAGATGCCTTTCGGATTGATGAATGCAGAAGCGACAATACAAAGGGTGATGGACATTGCTTTCGTTGGGGAGAAAGACAAATTTGTCTTGATATATATTGATGACATTATTGTTTTTTCGAGTAGCCATGAACATCATTTGCAGCACTTGAGAAAGACATTCCTAAAATGTTGAAGGTATGGCATTTCTCTTAATCCTAAAAAATCTAATTTTGCACTCAAGGAAGGAAAATTACTTGGACATATTGTTTCAGCTAATGGGGTGAGGATCGACCCAAAAAGAGTAGAAGCTATTAAAATTTTGTCTCTTCCTAGATCAAATAAGGACATTCAGTCTTTCCTTGGGACTATAAACTTTATCAGGAGGTTTATAGCAAACTTTGCAGAACTCACAAAGCATATCACTTCTATGTTAAGAAAGAACTCCGAAGTAAAATGGAGTGAAGAAGCCAAACACTCATTCAATGCTATCAAAGAAGCCATTATGACAACCCCTGTTTTAATCAGCCCCGACTTTGCCAAGGAGTTTTATATCTTTTCATTTTCTTCGAAAGATACAATTGTAGCAGTACTATTGCAGAGAAATGTCGATGATCAGGAGCAGCCAGTTGCCTTCTTTTGTAAAGTCTTGAGGGATGCTAAGGTGAAGTATGAATTATTGGAGAAACAAGCATATGTGCTCATCAAGTCATTAAAATCCTTCAGAGTTTACATCCTTCAAGCCAAGGTAATAGCTTATGTACCTTCCAGTTCAGTTAAATATGTGCTTATACAACCCGACATAGATGGAAAAAGGAGTAAGTGGATAGAAAAGTTAATTGAATTTGATGTTGAGATCAAACCGACAAAACTTGTGAAAGGTCAAGGCCTTGCCAAACTTCTTGCAGAAGAAAATTGTAAACTGCTTGAGATAAATTTGGTAAGTATAAATGCAGATAATGTTCAATCTTCAGAGGATAAAGGAAGTGAAGAAATGCAGGTCTCATCTCACCTAGCCAACTGTAAATGGTATAGCCACATCATTCATTTTCTGCAAACTTTATCAGTCCCTTCAGATTTGACAAGAACACAAGGGAGGGCTTTAATGCTCAAAGCCATGAATTTCTGCATCAATGGCAACTTATTGTTCTGGAAAAATCCAATAGGGTTATTATTGAGGTGCATAAACCAAGAGGAAGTAGCTAGGATCATGACTGAATTCCATAATAGTGAATGCGGAGGACATCACTATTGGAAGACTACCTGACATCAAATATTAAGAGCTGGTTATTACTGGCCATCTTTATTTTCAGATGTGTGTGAATTTGTGAGAACATGTGACAGGTGCCAAAGGTTTGCAGGCAAACAACAACTAAAATCCCTCCCCCTCAGACCTATTGTGGTCACAGGTCCCTTCCAGCAATGGGGTCTAGACTTCATAGGTGAGATTCACCCGCCTTCTAGCAGTCAACATAGATGGATCCTTGTTGCCACCGATTATTTTACAAAATGGTTTGAGGCCATCCCTACCAGGAATGCCAATCACAATGTCATCATTAATTTTCTGCAAGAAAACATATTCGCCAGATTTGGTTTCCCTAAGAGAATAGTCATTGATAACGCTGCTGCATTCAAAGATAAACACTTGGTAAAATTATGTGAAGAGATGGGAGTTCAGCTAGTACATTCTACAGCTTACTATCCACAAGGAAATGGCTTAGCTGAATCATCGAATAAGAGTTTAGCCATAATTATAAAGAAGCTACTTGAACAAAATACCAGAGGCTGGGATTCCAAGCTAAAATTTGCTTTGTGGGCTGACAGGGTTACAAATAAAAAGTCAATTGGCACATCCCCCTTTAAGTTGGTATATGGTACTGAAGCCATATTTCCTATTCAACTTGCACTGCCAGTTCCAAAGTTTTTACAAGAAACTGACTCTGAACCAAGTGATTTAACTTGAAGGATCCATAATCTTGTAGAGTTGCAGCAAGATAGAGAGCAGCTTCTGGAAAAGACAGAATTACACCAAGAAAAGATGAAGGAGATTTTCGACAAGAAAGTCAAAGCAAATATTTTCAAAACAGAGGAACTGATCTTAAAATGGGATGCAGCAAGGCAAGAAAAAGGGAAACACGGCAAATTCGATGCTCTCTAGGCAGGTCCTTTTATCATAACAGCAGTTCAGTAGAACAATACCTTTGTTCTCCAAAATCTTGCAGGCGAAGAAGTGGCAGGTGGCCCTTTCAACGGGCATTTTCTAAAGACCTATTTTTCATAAAGGCTTTTCTTAAAGCCCTGTTTTACTTGTACATATTCTTTTCAGTTTTGTTTTTGTTCTTATTTCTTGAATAACTCCATGCCCAATGGTACTGAGCAAAACCATTTTTCAAATTTTCAAATTGTAATAAAGGCTACTGAGTCTAACTAGGTTCTTGGTGACCTCACAAGGAGGTATCCATCCCAGTTGGAGCAAAGTATTAGCTCCTAAAATGAATCAGTCACTTGGTTTCATTTTGTAGGTGATAGCATGGTCAGTTGTAGGATTCTCTATTTGTTTTTAGATTCTTCTAGTGTCAAAACTTAGGTTCTAAATTCATCCCTTAGAAATAAGTTGATCCATAAAGGTTGTTTTTATAAAATTTCGTGAAAAGATTTTCAACAGCTAACACATGTTGCAAGGTTGATGTTAGCTGGTGAAAGCAGTGGGTTTCAATGGTTAAGGAGTACTTTCCTGAAGACAGGCTAGCTGGTGAAAGCGCGAAACACGTGTTTTTCTTCCACGATTTCAGAAATTGAAAAGAAGACACGCTCAACACACGTCACATAATTATTATGAGGCACTGGTCGAAGCAAATGATGATGAGGATACCGTTATGCACGTTTTAATTAGATATTATGGCAGATCGTGCTCGTGAATGCATGCTTCAGTAATGATAGCATTGGAGATGATGAATTTACATTCATCATCACGGGTAAAGGAGTAGTACCACTCACCCGACGACATCAAATCAACACTTCATATTTTGAACACGCATTGTTCACAGGTAATATGGTATGGTTCCATATTTGAATTGGAAACACTGAGAGTTTTCACCAGCGCCAAACCTTGGCTCAATCAAGAAATTACCATGACATTGTCTGCCAATTGTCCGAGGTTCGAGTCACAGATGGCAAGGAAACGAAGTGGTTTATTGCTGAGGAAAGAATTGGATAGCCTGTCATTCTTACAGTTGCATCCAGATGTGCAAAAATGTTTCTCAGATGTAGGCTGCATGAGTTATGTTGAAAGGTTACAAAATGGTTTCCACCAAATAACAGTTGAAGCATTTGCTAAATCATATTATGGAAACAGAGCTAGTGTGGGTTCTGTAGAAATGATAGTCGATGAAGCTGCCATTGCCACAGCAACCAGCTTACCCAGATCAATCCAGAGCTGGTTTAAGACAACAACAACCAAGAATTTGAATTTTAGGGTATACCTTAAGGCAAAATTCAGAGATATCACCTGGAAGAAAAGCATGCTAGTTTCTCATCTGGAAGATGAATGGCAGGACCTGTTTAAAGGCATTCAACTCTATATCACCTCAGAAGGAAGGTATGACAAGCTAATGTTATATCATTTCAAACTTTTAGATCATTTCACAGGGAAGACCCTCCTAAATTTACCTTTCTTCCTCCACAAAAGCCTAACCAAAGTATGTAAAAAGATTAGAGCTGAACCTCTAAGCATAAAAAACACCCTTTGTCATTTTGGCTTGATAAAACTGATAATTCTAGAAGAACTCGGAAAAAGAGGAAGGACTTGGCATCATTTTCTTTTTTGGGAAGGCTTTGAGACTCAAACTCAACCCATGAATGAGAAGAAGAAAACTGGAAAAAAACAGTTAACTCCTCAGAGCAGCTCAAGGAGGAGGAGAGCTCTTCCAGGACCACTAGACGACAGGATTTCCAACATAAAGTATAAAAGAGCAAAGAAAAAAATAGATTTTGAGACCAATTCAGAGCAGCCTACAGTAAAAGAGACAAATATTCTCAATTTTCCATACACAGACTCAGAAACAAAGCCAGAGCAAGAAGATGAAAGTCCATCCATTAAAATCCCTAAACATTCCATGGAAATTGCACAAGACTGTGAGACTTTTACTCCCATTGATGAAGGTGAAACATCAAAGAGTAAAAAGTCAAAGAAATCACAAAAAATTAAGGAACTAAAGGAGGTGATTGCACAACAGGGGGTATTGGAAAGAGTAATCAAGGCAAGATACAAATCCCTATTTGACAATTTTGCAAAGACAAATGCAGCATTTGAGAAGTTGGCTCGTGAGAGTGTCAAAGAAAAAAAGAGAAAGAATAAAATCACCAAGGACTATAACAGTTTGTGGTGGTTAGCAAAACGCCTTAAGAGGAAAATTAAGAAATTGAAGAAGAAGAGTAAGTCACATCCAGATCTACAGGTACTGGCTCAGGCTGTTGTGAATATGCAGGGAGATAAATCAAAGGCACACTAATGTTTTGGTAAAACAAAAGTTTTGGAGATGAAAGGTTCCTTTTTGGCCAAAGACAGAACTTTCACCAACGCAAAGGGTAAATTTACAACCAGTTAGTTGGTGAAAAGTAGAACTTTCACCAGCTAACCAGTAGATTGTAAGGTGAATTAGCTGGTGAAAGTACAGAAAGAAATTTTTGGAAAGCTAAGCTAGAGCGAGGCAATCTTGAAGTATTTAAAAAGGGTTTGATAGCATCGAAGGATTAACCACCTAATCAAGAAACACCCAGCATCAGAGATTCGTGGAGATTTTGAGACCAAATGCTAAATTGGTCAACTAAAGTTTCGGTTATGGTTATTAAAAGAGTCCAGCTACAGAAGACAGGTGCCTTTACCCTTCCACGACATAACAGAGTCCTAAAAGTGATGAAGTACAGATGTCAAGATCAACATAGAAGACAGTTCAAGTTCTAGGAACTAGTCTTTGCTTATCAATTGTATTTAGTTAGTTTTATTTTCTATATTTAGATACAGATCCAAGTTTTCAAGATCTAAAAAACCAATTGTAAAATGCTATAAATGCCTATCTTTTCTAAGAGATAAGGGTTCAATCAGGGAGACATTTTCTAGCTATTGTACTTGAATTCTTATTCTGATAATAGAATCACAGTTCTCTTTTGTTTTCAATGTCAGATTCTTTCATATATTTCATGACTCTGCACTTTATTCCAATTTAGTTTATCTTTTAAGAAATGCTATCTTCTTATTAAGCTCATAAACTTGGATTAAAGAATTTCTTACTGTCTTGTATGACCCTGCACATGGTTGTATTTGGTTATCTGGATTAGTATTCTTCATCCTTTTTTTTTCAACTCTGTTGTCTGATTATTGTTCTCTAAAAGCACTATCTTATTCAGTTACATCATAAGTGGTTACTTTCATCAGCTTTTGAGTTATCCCATTGTCCCAAATATACCTAAGATACCATATTTTCGAGTTACCAAGCATCTTTGGTCTACAACCCCAAAGAGTTTCTTGGAGTGATAACACCTGGCATGGCTAGAATTTCCTTTCTTGGGATTTAGATCTTCTGGCTTCT
Organism: Picea mariana; assembly: GCA_032191745.1. Classification (NCBI taxonomy): domain Eukaryota; kingdom Viridiplantae; phylum Streptophyta; class Pinopsida; order Pinales; family Pinaceae; genus Picea; species Picea mariana. The sequence continues at coordinate 27,507 of JASDQU010506811.1, forward strand.
TCTTCTTGGCACCCTTAGGGATGCGATCTCCAAGGTTGTTTTTATGAAGTATTTGAGTCATTAGATCTATTTTTTTATGCATCCATGCATATTTTGGATGGAATCCTTTATGGAAGTATGTGAATTTCTCCCCTTTTCTTCCTTTTCCACCTTTGGATCCAGAGGCATCAGTGAAGGATTTTGAGTACCCTTCCTTCTTCGTATTTTCATGATCTTTCATTTTGTCTTTATCTTTAGATTTTTGATATTGATGGATACCATCTTGCATGGTAAGTGCATGCGCCTTTGGGCCTTTGATTTTTCCCATGTTGATGAGCTTGGTTTCCTCTTGTGTCAGGGATTTGATAAATTCCTCAAGAGAAAGCATATTCCAGGTGGCTTCAGAGGCGAATTTGACTGAATGAAATGTGGATATGAACATGGAGAATTTAGGAACAAGTTTGGAGAGAATGGTGAGAACCTTTTGTTTCTCCTCCTTAGATTTAGCAACCCCGCAAGCTTTGAGTTGTGATAGTAAATCCTTGTATTTTGTAAAGAAATATTGGAGATTGTCGAAGATTTTTGGGTCAAATGTGACCAATTCCACCTCGAGCATGTGACCCCTCATCTCATACTATTTTCCAAAGAGCCCTTCCATGGTGGTCCAGGATTCATTGGGATTTTTAAAGGAATATATGTGAAAAAGGACATCGATATAAATGAGACTGCATATTGTTCTGAATGCTTCATCCATTTGATTTAGATACTTGGATTTTTCTATGGCTGATGTCAGTTCTGTCTCTGTATTCATGGTTAACCTATACAATCCTCTGCTTCTAAGATGAATGTTGGCATGTTTACAGGCAGAGTGCGCTTTTCATTGATGGCAAGAACAACGATGGCTAACATGAAAGAAAAGAACAAGAACAGCAACGATGACAAACAAGAACAACAATGACAAGACCTGCAGGAGAAGGTTCAAAGGTCGAAACCTTTGAATACTTAGAAAACCTTCTAAGTTGGAAGAAATCATAAGATCATGAGGAGGAGTGACAGTGGTCGTCAGATCAGTGTCCAGTTAGGAGGAGCGTGCAAAAGAGGAGAACAGATCTCAATCGTTGGATCTGAGTGCGAAGGATCAGCAGTCGTTGGATATAGAGATAAATGCAGGAAGTTTAAGCCTTTGATGAGTGTAGGAGAGTGGACTTGTCAAAGTCCCGAAGTAAGAAGGGAATTTCCATCATCAATACTGACAGGTGGCACATGATCCTCAACTTCGGAGCAAAACACTTCAAAGATTTTTCAGTTTGAGACTTGAAAAACTCGAAGTCCAGAGAGTCGGAGAGCCAGAGTATACGATAGTTGTCAGATCAGTTTGAAGTGGAAAGACGGGATAAGCTAGAAAAGCATCATCGCTGATAGATAAAGCCATTGATCTAAGATCTTGATCGACGAACATAATTTAGTTCGGGTTTAAAGATACAAGGAAGTTACACTCCAGAAATCTTGAGATTGGAAATACCTGAAGCCCAAAAATCCGAAATGAATCAGGACCATCGGATTTGGAGGATATACGAGGACTGTTGGATCAATGTTGTTGGTAAGTAGAGCACATCATAAAACCACATCATCTGATCATGTCAGCAGTCTACGTCATCAAGGACACGTGGCACATTTGGAGAACAACAAGTTTCAAGTTGAAATCAACATTTTAGGTACATGCAAATCATGAATCTGAGTGACACGTGGCAGTTGCTCAACTCTTGAAATGTCATCGAGTGACACAAGATTTATGTCACTTCAGGAGTTTTACTTTGGGATCTTTACCACTAGCAAATGACAAAATCTCCAAAGTATCGAATGCCGAATTCCCGAAGTCAACATGAGACGTCAAATCTAAAAGATCACTTCGGGAAAATTCTCATTGGTCGTTCTACTCCAGTGGAAGGATAGCGTAAGTTGAAATCCTTGAAGTCTGAAGACGCAAAACAATCATGACCATTGATCCAAAATGGATAGGCATCATTGGATTGTGGACTCCGGGTGAAATGCTCTGGGAGCAAGCGGAGTTTGAGAATCGAAACTCCCAAAGCCCGAAAGGAGAAATCGATCTCGTCCATTGGTTTGGAGGGCCACATGTCACCTGATAGTTGAGACTAAGGATTGCCCATGGAAAAAGGAAAGAAGGAAGATCTGTCAATTGAAGAGAACAAATGTCAGCAGATCTTCCATTCCGGAAGATATGCATTCAACAACAACAGGGTTCGATATTTTAAACTCCCGAAGCCCGGATCACGAAGTAAATCTCAATCGTTGATGTAAGAAGGTGAGATGTGGTCCACGGACTTGAGAGGACATATCTAAACCATCCATTCAGGAGCACCGTGAAGATCATGAGATTGATGGTCGTGCTCCATTATGGGGAAAAACATGCTCGAGTCTTAATTTTTCATGAGCGAGCCGCAATTGAAACCACGATTTAGGAGAAAGGACGTGTTGAGGCTCATAGTGAATTGCGGGGTGAAAAGCTGGCTACCCTCAAACTGACTATGGACGCACCCACAATCACGTGGTCACATGAAGCTCATAGCCCAAGGTCATATCATGAAATGGAACAAGCGCCCAATAGACAGAAATCGGGAAGTACCTTTTTGGATGGGCGTTTGGTTACCGCCGATGATCACATGAAAGGAAGGGGTTTAGCAAGAAAATATAGTACCTACTGCAAATTTTTTCTTAGGAAGGGAAAAGAGTCCAATGGAGCGAGCGTGAAAAAATTCTCTCTATAACTGCCGGAAAGGACTGATTGTAACTGCCAGGAACATAGTGATTGTATATGCCAAGGAATTTGGCAAGCTTGAGTGTGATCACCAGAGGAGCTGAAGAGTCTCGAGGTAACTGCCAGTGAAGTGAAGATTCATCATTTAGACAATTGACAGATGGAAATGTGTCGAAGACTGTAACTGCCAAAGAAGTCAAAGAATCTCATAATAACAGCCACTGATGAAGAAGAGACTCAGGATGATCGCCAGAGAGGATGAAGAGTTGAGTGTCTACCCTGGCAGAGGACTTGGCATGATAAATATGAGTAGAACGGAGAAGAGATGGTTGTTGTTGTTGAGTGTAATTCATGCAAGTAGACGTAGGTTGTGCGCTGCAGCTGAAATGCACATAAGAGGCATAACGCATATAATGGACATGGCACACAGAGCATAAAAGGAAGATGAACAAAAAGCGCAAGAGATGTGAGCAGAGAGACACTAATGCGAGCAGAGTAGAGCAATGTAGTAGAACAGTGATGAGACTGGTAAGCCATATATAAATGTTGTATCACTGTGATAAATTCCAGTAAAGCAAAGATTTATATTTCAGGGTGGTAGGGAGGTGCTAGGGAGGATTGGTGTCCTCAGAGTTTCAAGTGGGTGGTTGAGCAAAGGGAGTTGTAGCTTCCATCCGGTTGTAGCCAAAAAAGATAGGGTGGTAGGGTGGTGCAAGGGAGAACTATTTTTCTCTATTATACAGGTTGGTGCCTGTATTACTGGAAGTTGGTGCTTCCATCCAGTTGGTGCTGGAACACTCAGGGAGTTGGTGCTTCCTTCTAGTGGGTGCTAGAGAAACCAGAGAGTTGGTGCTCTCAGCAAGTTGTTTCTTGTAAAACAGAGGTTGTAGCCTCAAGAAGAGTTGGAGCTCATAAGAATGATAATGTACAGAAAATAAAGATTACTTATCATATCAAGAAGAACAGGTTTTTCCCTTTATGGGTTTCCTCAGGAAATATATGTCTCTTTATATTTCATGTGTGTGATTGATGTTGAATATTCTATTTCTTACTTCCCTTCTTTACTGTGATCGTCATTGAGTGTTTTGTAAAGAGTTTAAAATGGGCATAATTGTTTAAGCACGGTAACAACTGATTCAACCCCCCCTCTCAGTTGTCCAACAATTGGTATCAAAGCTAGTTCCTTTTATCTGAGGGTAGATCCTAGAGCTTAAACATGACTAGCCATGAAGGAACTTCAACTAATAAGCCCCCCTTGTTCAATGGAACAAACTTCTCTTTCTGGAAAGTTATATTGAGAACCTACATAATGGCCCTAGGTGAAGATGTATGGGATGAGGTAGAGATTGGTTATGTAAAACCAGTTGTACTAGCTTCTAAGGATGACAAGCTAGAATTCAGCTTCAAAGCTAAGGCTATGAATTCTATTCTGAGTGGGCTTGTAGAAACATAATTTGTAAAAGTTATGAACTTAGAATCTGCCAATGAAATGTGGGACAAACTCATCAATAGTTATGAAGGTAATGAGAAGGTAAAGGATGCCAAGCTTCAAACCTACAGATTACAGTTTGAACAGCTAAAGATGAAAGAGGATGAAACTGTTGGGAAGTAATTTCTGAGAGTTGAAGAAAAAGTAAATGCAATGATAGGACTTGGTGAAAAAATTGAGGATGTCTCTTTAGTTCAAAAAATTTTGAGATCTCTGCTAGATAGGTTCAACCCAAAGGTCTCTGTTATAGAAGAACTTAATGATATAAAATCTATGTCTATTGACCAACTCCTAGGAACTCTGACTACCTATCAAATGAGGATAGGTAAAGAATAACCCACCTCTAGAGAAGAATCATTTATAGCTGTTATCCACATTTTTGGTTATCGAGATGATGACATGATAATGACATGGTGATAGAAGATCAAACTCTTCATTAAGATCATTTTCATGAAGAAAGTTACACTTGTCATTTTCTCAAAATCACATTTTTGGAAATAGTACGCAGGCTACATATATACTATCCTGCGGAAA
>JASDQU010506811.1:32387-52522 GCA_032191745.1 Picea mariana
TAGCAAGAGTAAGATATTGGAGAATTGGTGCACTATTGTATGGAGAATTGATGCTGCAGCAGATAGAGACAGCCACAAGGTTATCACAAGTAGTGGAAGTTCTTCATGCATGATGAGCAAATGTGTGTGTGTCAAAGCTAGAAGCCGTTGAAAGGAGATCTACGACATCAAGGCTTAGGTTTTATATTTCTCTTTCAGTTAATATAATACACGAATATGTCCCTTTCCCATAATGATGATATCATCTTATTACATGATTCCTTGATCACATGTATAGTCTAGAGTTTTGAATATATTAATGTCTTTGCTGTGATTGGTTTGTGTTGTTGTGATTGGATGACACAAGAGCATCATAGCAGAGCGAGGATCAACAGAGATAAGGAGAGCTTTCATAAAGTAATTACATCATCCTTCTTCTCTTGTCCGTTCAATACTTTAGATCTAGGGAAAGAGTAGTATTCTGTCACGTTTTGTTCCAGATCCAGGTGGATCTGGGGAGATTGGTCTGTGTCCGCACTCACGAATTTACCCTTAAACAATAGCTGATAAGAATGAGGATTCTGAGCCTGATGAAATTGAAGCAAAATTTGTGAGAAGAATAAAGAAAGGATCAAGCAAGTACCAAGGCAAATTTCCCTTCAAATTTTTTAACTGTGAAAAGATAGGTCACTTTGCATCTAAGTGTCCACACAAGAAACAGGATCATAATTCTGAAGGCGAAAAGAAGTACAAACCCAAGAGATTTGGTAAAAAGAAAAGACTACGTGTAAACAATGATGACTCTTTAGAAGACACAGATAGTGACTCTTCCTGTGAAGATAATATTAATGACTTTATGCTTATGGCCAAAGAGGCTTATGATAATAAAGGCACAAGAAGTGATGTTGACGATGAAGAAGCTGTGGTTGACTTGGAAGGAGAACTGATCAGTGCTCTAGAAGAAATTGCTAGACTCGGATCTAAGAAGAAAAAGAAAAAACAATTGTTGATACTGTTAGAGAAAGACAATAAAGGACCTGATGAAGACTTTGCCCTGCTAAAAGTGGAATTAGAAGAGGCAAAGAAAATAGAGGACATTATGAAACAACAACTATCAGAAAAGAAAGCACGATGTGAAGCCTTGGAAGAAGAGGTAGTAAAAACCATAAAAGAGATGGAGAAGTTTAAAACATTGTATCTCCAAAATCTTCCAAGCATTAAAGCCACAACAGAACTTAACGACATTATGAGCAAACAGAGATCCCCTTTGTTGAAGACTAGTTTAGGTTATTTAAATGGTTCAAGAAGCAAACAACCAAAAAGCAAAGAGCCAGTAAATATGATCAAGTTCCAAGTCAACAGACAATCAGAACATGAGAGTAATATGTCACCAAAATATAATAAAGACAAGATGATCCCCGATCAAAAACAAAGAGATCAGAATATGGAGCAACAAATGCCAAGAAGAAGGCAATCCTTCAAGTACCAAAATTTCTTTCATGGCTATTGTTTTTACTATTCTAATTTTGGTCATAAGATTGTAAATTGTCAAATTAATTAGAGACATGCAACTGAGGAGGTCAAGAAATAAACAATCTTTACAACATAGAACTAAGCAGCCAATGAATAGACAACATATCACCAATCACTTTGATCTACTGAATAATGAGCTCGAATGTTATAACTATCATAACTTCGACTACAAAGCTGCAAACTGCCATCTGAAGAAGTACAAGGCACATCCAAGGATAAATCCTTTAGCCAGAAATGCCAACACATGGAAAAAGAAAGATAGTGAAAATTGTGGTCTAGTACTTTCAACTCAAAAACAAAAAGACCCCTAGTATATAGACAATGGATGTTCCAAGCACATGACTGGAGACAAGGATAAGTTTTTGTCTATAAGTAAAAGAGAAATAGGAAATGTAACCTTTGGAAATGATGAACCAGGTAAAATCAAGGGTAAATGGATGGTGAGTTTTAGTAATGGTAAAAGAAAAGCCCAGGATGTTCTGTTTGTAGATGGGCTGAAACATAATTTTCTCAATGTAATTCAAATGTGTGACAGGGGATGTGAAGTGGTGTTTACTTGCAAGGATTGTAAGATAAAATCTGTAAATTCAGGTCAAGTGGTGGCTAAAGGAATAAGGACATAAAATAATGTATATGTGATGAAAGAAGATAAAGAAGAGTGTCATCTAAGAAAACATGATGAAAGTTGGTTATGGTATAGGAGACTTGGACATCTAAACTTTGACCACGTAATCAAGCTCAAAAATCTTGAGGCAGTAAAAGATCTTCCAAGAATATCAAAGCCACAAGACTCCATGTGTAAACCCTGCCAAGTAGGAAAGCTAACCAGGACACAGTTTAAATCCAAGACCTCTGCTTCAACAGAGAAACCACTCCAATTAGTTCATATGGATTTATGTGGACCATCAAGATATGAAGGCATGGGGAAGGAAAACTACTTTATGCTGATCATTGATGATTACTCCAGACTTACTTGGGTTGCTTTTCTCAAAGAAAAAGCTGAAGCATTTGAGAAATTTAAAATATTTAAGGCTTTAACTGAGAATCAAACAGGAAAGAGTTTAAAGGCAGTAATATCAGACAAAGGAGGAGAATTTATGTCAAGTGATTTCAAGGAATTCTATGACAACCATGGGATCAAGAGAGAATACACAATCCCAGGAACTCCACAACAAAATGGAGTAGTTGAGAGGAAAAACAAAATAGTTCAGCAAATGGCCAGGTCAATGATGAATGAGAAGAACATTGGTCAAACTTACTGGGTAGAAGTAATACACACAACATTCTATATTCTTAACAAAGCCCACCTTATACCACATAGTGATAAGACACCTTATGAACTATGGTATGGAAGACCTGATTCAATCAAACACTTCAAAGTCTTTTGGAGTAAGTGCTACATAAAGAATAATAATGAAAACCTTGGCAATTATGATGACAAGGCTGATGAATGCATCTTCTTAGGATATGCTACCAATAGTAAAGGAAATAGATGCTTTAATAAAATATTGCATAAATTAGTTGATTGCATTGATTTAAAGGTTGATGAAGGAGTTCCAGTAAGAGAGGTGATCAATATTGATTCTACTACAGAGGACACAGCTGAAACTGAAGATGAACATGTTCAAGAATCAGATGGAGAAGAGACACCTAGACAAGAAGAGTAAGGACAACAATCAGCATAAAATCCTTCCTCCAGAATTACTCAAAAGAATCATCCTAAAAGTTAGATAATTGGTGAGAAAGTCAAAGGTGTACAAAACAAGACAAGGATAACCAAAGACACCGAGCAATCACATATGGCCTTCATATCCATGGTGGTACCCAAGAACTTAAATGAAGCCAGTGAAGATGTAAATTGGTTAAAATCAATGAATGAGGAACTCGACCAGATTGAAAAGAATGACACTTGGGAACTCGTTCCTAGGCCAACAAATAAAAATGTAATAGGATCCAAATGGGTCTATAAAATTAAGATGAATGAGCAAGGAAATATCGTAAGAAATAATTCTAGATTGGTCTGCAAAGGATATGCTCAAATAGAAGGACTGGACTTTGATGAAACATTTGCGCCTGTAGCAAGATTAGAATATATTAGAATGTTTCTTGCCTATGCTTGTCATAAACAATTTAAATTCTATCAAATGGATGTCAAGTCATATTTTCTAAATGGAGATCTAAAAGAAGAAGTATATATGGAACAACCATAGGGTTTCCAACTGTCAGATAACCATGAATTTGTCTGCAAGTTGAAGAAAGACTTATATGGGTTGAAATAAGCTCCTCGTGCTTGGTATTATAGACTGGATAAGTATCTTCAAGACAAAGGGTTCAAGAGAGAAACGGTTGACAACAATCTGTATATCAAAACATAGGGTAATGATTTGCTCATCGTGTTGGTCTATGTAGATGACATCATCTTTAGAAGAAATAATTCTTCGTCGGTACAATGGTTTGCCTCTGCCATGCAGTCTGAATTTGAAATGTCTATGATAGAGGAACTGCCATTTTTTCTTGGTCTGCAAATTACTCAGAGGTCTGAAGGATTATTTCCTTCTCAGGAGAAATATCTAAGAGAAATGTTGAAAAGGTTTCAAATAGAAGATTATACACCTATGAGCACACCTATGGTCACTGGATGCAAGTTAAGCAAGGATGATGACTCACCTGATGTTGATCAAAGTTCCTATAGGTCTATGATAGGAAGCCTATTGTATATCACAACATCCCGTCTAAACATAATGCATGTTGTTGGAATGGTAGGAAGGTATCAGGCTGCACCTAAACAGAGTCATTTGTTAGCAGTCAAAAGAATATTCAGATACTTGAAAGGAACAATGAACTATGGCCTATGGTATCCTAGGAATCAGAATTTTCAACTAGTAGTCTATTCAGATGCTGATTGGGCTAACTGCGTGGATGAAAGGAAAAGCACGAGTGGAGGTCCATTCTTCTTAGGAGATTTTCTTGTATCATGGTTGAGCAAGAAGAAAGGTTCCATTTCCTTATCAACTACAGAAGATGAATACATTGCAGTTTCCACTTGTTGTACCCAAGTATTGTGGATGATTTAGACACTTGAAGATTTGGAGGTAAAATATACTGCACCGATCCCAATTCATTGTGATAATACCAGTGAAATCAGTGTGTCAACCCTGTATTTCACTCCAAGACGAAGAATATACCCATAAAGTATCACTTCTTGAGGGAACTGGTGACCAACATTGTTGTTTCTTTGCATTATATTCCATCCAGAGATCAGATTGTTGATATCTTCACTAAACCACTTGCAAAAGCTCAGTTTGAGTATTTACGCGAGAAGTTGGGCGTGACCCCATTATCAACCTAAGAGAGTCCATCCTGTCAAGGGGAGTATGTGTTGGTTGAATATCTGATACCTTCGCACAGTACTGCAACATATTAGGGGGAGCATGCTTTTCTTTGACATTGATGTCAAAGGGGGAGAAAAGGAGTGGTCTGGATGCTACATTTGAAGGTCTAAGTAGAACAGTGCAGCCTTTCAGGGTTGCCATCAATGCCAAAGGGGGATATTGTTGGCATGTTTACAGGCAAGGTGCGCTTTTCATTGATGGAAAGAACAATGATAGAAAACATGAAAGTAAAGAAGAATGAAAACAACGATGGAAAACAAGAACAATGATGACGAGACCCGCAAGAGAAGGTTCAGAGGCCGAAACCTTTGAATACTTAGAAAACCTTCTAAGTCGGAAGAAATCGTAATCTCAGGAGGAGGAGCGACAATGGCCATCGGATCATTTTCCAGTCAGGATGAGCGCCCAGAAGAGGAGAACAGATCTCAGTCGTTGGATCTGAACATGAAGGATCAACAATCGTTGGATCCAGAGATAAATGCACGAAGGTTAAGCCTTTGATGAGCATAGGAGAGTGGACTTGTCAAAGTCCCAAAGTCCCGAAGTAAGAAGGGACCGTCCATCGTCAAGACTAACAGGTGGCACATGATCCTCATCTCTGAAACAAAACACTTCGAGGATTTTTCAGTTTGAGACTTGAAAAACCTGAAGTCCGAAGAGCCGGAGAGCCGGAGTATATGACAGTCGTCAGATCAGTTTGAAGTGGAAGGATAGGATAAGATAGAAAAGTAGCATCACTAATAGATCAAGCCATCGATCTAAGATCATGATCGATGAACAACATTTAGTTCAGGTTTAAAGATACGAGGAGGTTACTCTCCAGAAATTTTGAGATTGGAAAAACYTGAAGCCCGAAAATCCGAAATGAATCAGGACCATCAGATTTGGAGGAAATATGAGGACCGTTGGATGAGTGTTGTTGGTCAAAAGACCATGTCAGAAGACCACATCAGCTAATCATGTCAACAAGGACACGTGGCAYAGTCAGAGAATGACAAGTGTAAAGTTGAAATCAACATTTCAGGTACGTGCAAATGACGAATCTGAGTAACACGTGGCAACTGCTCAACTCATGACATGTCATCGAGTGACGTAAGAGTTACATCACTACGGGAGTTTTACTTCGGGAGCTTTACCACTGGAAAATGACAAAATMTCTGAAGTCTTGAATGTCAAAGTCCCTAAGTGGACACGAGATGTTCGATCTGAAAGATCACTTCAAGAGCATTCTCATCTGTCRATCTACTCCAGTGGAAGGATAGCGTAAGTTTAAATATCCGAAGTCCAGAGACATGAAAGGATCATGACTGTTGAACCAAAAGGGACACACATCATTGGATTGTGGACTCTGGGTGAAATTCTCTGGGAGCAAGTGGAGTTTGAGAATTGAAACTCTCGAATCCCGAAAGGTGAAATCGATCTCATCCATTGGTTTGGAGGACCACATGTCACCTGATCGTTGAGACTAAGAATCGTTCATGGATAAAGGAAATAAGGTAGAGCCGTCGATTGAAGAGGACATATGTTAGCATATCTTCCATTCCAGAAGATATCCAGTCAGCAACAACAGGGTTTGAGATTTGAAACTCCCAGAGCCCGGATCACGAAGTAAATCTCAGTCGTTGATGTAGGAAGGTGAGATCTAGTCCACAGACTTGAGAGGACAGATATTAACCATTCGTTCAGAAGCATCGTCAAGATCATGAGATCGAAGGTCATGCTCCATTGTGGGTCCAGAACATGCTCAGGTCTTAATTTTTAGTGAGTGGGACACAATTGAAACCATGGTTTAGGAGAAAGGATGCATGGAGGCTTGTAGTGAATTGTGGGGTGAAAAGTGGGTTTCCCTCAAACTGCCTATGGACATGCCTGCAATCGCGCAGTCACATGAAGTTCATAGCCCAAGGTCATATCATGAAACGGAACCAGTGCTCACTAGGCATAAATCGAGAATCGCCTTTTTGGATAGGCGTTTGGTCACCGCTGATGATCACGTGAAAGGAAGGGGCTTAGCAAGAAAATCTAGTGCCTGCTGCGAATTTTTTCTCAGGAAGGGAAAAGGGTCCAAAGGAACAAGCGCACAAAAGTTCTCTTTGTAACTATCAGAAAGGACTAATTGTAACTTCCAGAAACAGAGTGATTATATTTGCCAGAGAATTTGACGAGATTGAGTGTGATCGCCAGAAGAGATGAAGAGTCTCGAGGTGACTTCCAGTGAAGTGAAGATTCATCATTTAGACAATTGACAGATGGAAATGCGTCGAATACTATAATTGCCAAAGAAGTCGAAGAATCTTAGGATAGTGACCACTGATGAAGAACAGACTCAGGATGATCGCCGAAGAGAATGAATAGTTGAGTGTATACCTTGGCAGAGGACTTGGCATGATAAATATGCACAGAACAGAGAAGATGTGGTTGTTGTTGTTGAGTGTGATTCATAAGAGTAGAAGCAGGCTGTGTGTAGCAGCTGAAATGCACAGAAGAGGCATAGCGCATATAATGGACATGGCACATAGAGCATAAAAGGCAGAAGAACATAAAGCACGAGAGATGCGAGCAAAGAGACACTGATGCGAGCAGAGCAGAGCAATGTAACAAAACAGTGATGAGACTGGTAAGCCATAGATAAATGTTGTATCACTGTGATAAATTCAAGTAAAGAAAAGATTTATACTTCAAGGTGGTAGGGAGGTGCTAGAGAGGATTGGTGTCCTCAGAGTTTCAAGTAGGTGCGTCAACAAAGGGAGTTGTAGCTTCCATCTGGTTGCAGCCAGAAAAATCAGGGTGGCAAGGTAGTGCAAGGGAGAAATATTGTTCTCTGTTATACAGGTTGGTGCCTGTGTGACTGGAAGTTGGTGCTTCCATCGAGTTGGTGCTGGAATACTTAGGGAATTGGTGCTTCCTTCTAGTGGGTGCTAGAGAAACCAGAGAGTTGGTGCTCTCAGCAAGTTGTTGCTTGTACAACAGAGGTTGTAGCCTCAAGAAGAGTTGRAGCTCATAAGAAGGATAATGTATAGAAAATAAATATTACTTATCATATCAAGAATAAGAGGTTTTTCCCTTTATGGTTTTCCTCGGGAAATATTTGTCTTCGTATATTTCATGTGTGTGATTGATGTTGAATATTCTATTGCTTACTTTCCWGCTTTACTATGATTGCCATTGAGTGTTCTGTAAAGAGTTTAAAATGGGAATAATTGTTTAAGCACAATAACAACTAATTCACCCCCCCCCTCTCAGTTGTCCAACAATGCATGACCATATTTTCCTTCCATGCAAATAAGTTGTAAGGTGTAAGAATGAATTCTTTTAGGAATTCCATTTTTCCAATGTCTTCAATCTTTGGTACCTGCAAAAATAATTTGGTGTAGATTTTGCTTAGAAATTCGTCGGCTCTGATACCATGTAAATGTGTTGAACCTGCACAAAATAGATCTATATATAAAATACCACACACATTTGCAGAGAGAAATTGAAAAAGAAGATGCAAGAGAGAAATAATGGAAGAATTATCATTAACCGTAATGAATAATGAATAATTTACACATGATATACTCTATATAACTCAACCAATGTGCACTGAAGGTGAAGCCAATGCACCATAGTGGTGGTCTAGAGTGATTTGGACACACACCAACAGTTACGGGAATGAACTACCACCTAGTCTAGTCTCTCGGGTAGTTACGAGAGTGAATTGCCATCTAGTTGAGTTAACTAGTCTATCATTCTTCAGTTAACTGACTGAAACAAAGTGAAGTGAGGAGGAGATCAAAGAATCATGGGTAATGCGCTAGTTTGGTGATGATACCAAGGCTAATGTGCATTAGCTGGTGATGATCCCAATGTTTCATGGTGACAAAACCAATGCAGCATCTAGACTCCACTCAACTAGTCAAACTCAAGAGAATATTCTCCGAGAGGAATATTCTCCCTAAACTTTAGGAGACTGGATAAAGACTAATAAACATAGGAAAAACATTATGAAAAATAAATCCTAGGTGTGTGAATAGTAACTCCAACAAAGAAGCTATTAATGACGTCATTTTTTGCTGAACAAAGTGTTTAGTTTATAAACAAGAGAAAATAGTAATGTTATTTTGGATTAGAAATGCTCTTAGGTTTTTCTAGATTGAAACTAGAGAAAATGGTACTTTAATTTTTTCCTATTAGACTTGAGGCCTACAAATAGAATTCATGAATAGAAGAAAAAACAGAGAAATATAAAAAACCACACACAATAGGGAGGAATAAAAATGGGGGGCAATGATATCTTTATTTCTCATCCAAAAGGAGAAATGAATACAAGTCTCAAATAGATCCTCGCATGATTCTACATTTAAACACGAGATTCTCAATCATTTCTAGGCATATGGAAATCCAAACACTTGATAAACATCCACCCAAACAATGTAACTGCAAGGTGTGTTGTCACAACCTAATAATCTCCACCTTGACAAAAATTTCTTGATACCTTTCCTAACAAATCAACCATCACCTTCCTGCAAGCCAAGAGAAGCCAAACACCACTGCAACTTCTCTAACAATATTGATTACGTAAACATGTCTACACAGTTTGCTCTAGTATGGATCACTCCACCTCCAGTGAATCAACATAACCACAAACTAAATCGCTACAACCAATGTAGATAATAATCGTACTTCTCAGATATGGAGGCACCCATTTCCATGCTCTTTACCTGGTTTTTCCATGTATGCACTGACAACACCAACTACATGTGAAATAATTGAACATTTTATTTCAATCATCAACCTTCTTACTACATTTGTACATGAGACATATAATCCTTTTCTTCCTTATTATCATGACATAAACTCAAAGAAAGCTTACAATGTAAAGCTAAAGAGATATTTACTGGTTTCACAAAGTTCATATTGAACCTCATCAGTGACAACCACATCTTACCATTTATGTGTACTTCTATGCCCAAGATTTGTTTTGTTTCTCTGGGATCCTTCATTTGAAACATCCCGACCAACTAATCCTTTAACCTAGTGACCTCAACCGTGCTTTCCTTGCAAAAATCATATCATCAACATAACACCAAGAAAATGAATATGCAATAAACACAATGATAATACTCACTTCTTAATAACTTTGGCTCACCATGAAGGAATCACACATCTTTTACCATTGCTTGGTTACCTTAGGCCATACAATGATTCCCTCAGTTTGCAAACAAATATCCCTTTGTGATCTTGAACAACTCTTGATTGGTCCATGTACACCTATTTTCTAATGATGATTTGTGGGTAGTAGGATCCCATAATCTGTATCCCTTAACTCCATCACCATAACCAACAAAGATGTACTTCCTTGACTAAATCTAGCCAAGCTATCCAAGTGAGCACTCACCTCTCAGCTCTAGGCCAATATCAATGGAATATTCTAAGCTCTTTAAAGGTTTCATTACATGCATGGGATCTAAAACCACGAGCTACCAAAAAAAACATGGACTCAAAAACTACAACTCTTAACCTAACCCCCCCCGTTTAAAATTGAATTGGGATTTCTCATGACCAAATACGACCAAACTAGACGAATGAATCTGCACCACTCACCTTTAGGTCCTACCCCCCTCAAGGTTTATAACCAGGGTATCCAGGAATACCACATTCTCCCCCTATCACCTAGGTCATATAGACTTTACCCGTGACATTTCAAAATTGAGGTACGCATGCCTAACTAGATCTTACAATCGTATGCCCATTTACATAAAAACTGTAAACTCCACCTCGAACTTGGAATTCAAGACTTTCACCATCGCTTTGAATCTGAGTAAGGCTCCCATCAATACTCTGTTTCCATGCTTGAATTGCCACTATCACTTCCAGATCTAACTCTGCCTCCTCCTGCAACTCATGACAACGGTCCACAATCATCTCATTGATGCATTCAGTCAAACACTTTTTGTGCATCCTTAAAACTGAAGAACTTGGAATACATAAAAAATATACCCAAGAGGAAATCTTTCTCTAAGCACTACCATGGCTTCCAACTCCACTGCCCCGTCGACCTTTCTCCTCATTGTCCACCATCCTTTCGAACTCATAGGGATTTTCCTCCTCATAGACCACATGCCAAACCCTCGATTCCCTTGCAGCGGACTCTCCTTCTTTGCACATGAATGATAATCTTCCCTCAACTCTCATAGGCCTTCACCTGACCTCAGATATGATACCACATGTTGTATTTCAAGCTTGCAAACACAATTCATAAACAAAGACAAAAATAGAGAAATATAAAACATCACACATGACAAAGACAAACAAAAATGGGGGGAAATGATATCTTTATTGCTCAACCAAATGGATAAATGAATACAAGTCTCAAGAAGCTCCTCCATGACTTCTACATTTAAACATGAGATTCTCAAGCATTTCCAAGCATATGGAAATCCAAACAATTGAGAAACCTTCGCTCAAACAATGTAACTGAGAAACCTTCGCTCAAACAATGTAACTGCAAGGTGCGTTGTCACAACCCAACATGTGTTAGCAAAGCTTTTAGTTTTTGCTAGATAAAGTATTACACTTAAGAATCCAGTTACTCTATTAACAAACTTGATTGATTAATGCTCCTCGCAGGACAATCATAAGGATTTAAATCTAATCTCCAATATGAATACAAATATAATTAATAGATATGTGTCTATTATATCTTAAGATTTAACAAAAAATTAAAATCAACCATTAAACTAATCAACAATGAATTCTTATAATAATTCCTCACTTTTGACATATTACTTTAGTTTGACTTAAAAAAAATTGCAAACACCCTAATCTTAAACATAAGGAACAAATATATAAAATAATATATTTTTCTCATCATTGATTGGTTGATGTATTTGATACTCTTATTGGAGTCTTTAAGTATTTCAAGAATTCAATTTTTTGCAAACAGCCTATTCTTAAACATAAGGAACAAACATTTTTATTTTTTAATATATAAAATAATATATTTTTCTCATCATTGATTGGTTGATGTATTTGATACTCTTATTGGAGTCTTCACGTATTTCAAGAATTCATATTAATTGGGTATTAAATATCTGTTGTCCCATCCACACTAGAAACCCCTCGAGCAAAGCAACAACATTTGTGGTTGTTTGAGATAACAGATGAAGTACCCAGAGAAAAGTCGTGTGGCTCTCTTCTAACCCCCAACGCCAGGGTTTTCACCAACAAAGGGACATGTGTGTCCACTGTCCAGCCATTTAAAGAAATCACAATCATTGAGTTCCTCCATGAAGTCTCTAGATCGATCCACGACACCTTCAGCGATGAAAAAACCGACATGAAATTTAGATATTGTGATATACTTATGAATTATCATAAAAACTGCAACACACTTCAAATTTAATAATTTCATTTATAAATATAATAAAGCAAATCAATTAATTGAGAGTATACAACCTAATGACACAACAATTACATTATGAAACATCTATTAACTACATACAATTCAGTAACTATATACAATTCAGAAGCAATATAAACAACTTTGCTTCCCTTGTTATTATTAGAATTAACTCATTATAATAATAACTGAACTTTGATAGAGACTAGTTAAAAATATAAAAGTAATATGAATGTGCCACTTTTGTATTATAAATGAGATATTAAGTCCACTTAAAGTAAGCGACCGAAAAGTAAACAACATGCCTGGTAGACCGTTTTGTCGAGATATGGGTGACGAAGTCAATATACCCCAACCTGTCTCCTCCAAACTCCTATTGCAAAATTTATTAGTTTTAAATTTAATGTTTAGTAGCCTCCACGTGGGTGGCTTAATGGCTAACTCTGTAGTCTATTTATACGATCGACTCCATGAGGTCTTAAGAATAGTCATTCCTTTAAAATGTATTTTATTCGAGATCATTTTTGTCTAGATGAAGTTGATACGAAGACTAAGCCCATGAAATCTATTGATTTATTAGGTTTTTGTGTTGTGTAAATTTTAGCATCAAAATTTGAAGGTTTACTTTTAATTTTAAGTCGAAAGGTATATATTTATTAAACTTTTTATAATCAAAAGTAAAAAAAAAGTAAAAAAATAGTTATGTTTTAATTCATAAGAATAAATTAAATACATACTTAAAAAAATTATAAATAAAATATTGTTTTTTTAATTATTTAAAATGTTAAAATCTAAGAAAAAATTTGATAGATAAATTGAAATTTTAATAGAAAGTAATAATAAATATATATTGTGATTTCAAATACAACTTTTGATGAGTTATATATACATTAATAATAGTAAAAAGTCATAACTATTGATTTATGTTTTCCTTGATTTTTAAAGTATTAATATAAAACTTTAAACACAATGACAAAATCAAACATTTTTGTGGATACCCATATAAGAGAGGATGTAATCTATGTATTCAAATGATACTTGAACACTCCATCTTATATTCATAATTTGAACATATCCCAATCCTTYTTAACCATGGGATTCATGTTCATTCTAGATATCATTAGAAAAGAAAAAATTGTAATAGATCTTGAGGCCTTCGTTGAAGAGAAATAATTCTATCAAAATAGTATAAAAAAAATGAAGAGACCTTAATTGCATTATAAGCCTCTGGGAACATCACAATCTAGCATGATTTCATCCATTGCTTATTCTTTAAGTTAAGATGTTTATGATTTGGAGCTTCTCAAGATCCATAGAAAGATGAAACTAAAGGAAGTTACTCATGAAAACCACCATGTTATTTTTACTGAGGATATTGATTGTTCACTTTCTCTCTCAAACCATGTGAAAATGCATGAAAGAGTGGGATGCTAGAGCATAATCCATGATGCACAAGTTTGATGATAATACAAATTATGTTACCTTCTTCCTAGATTTCTTAAGAATCGTACCTAGCTTCAAAAATGTTGTTCCAAGCATTAATGCTACAAAGAATATGTTTCCTCAATCTTGGGCTTGGGATGAGGCAAGGGGAAAGAGAGTTATGAGGCATTCTCAAAATATTTGCAAAGCATCATCAGATCGGTGTCAATGTTGCCATAAAGAAGAAGAAGAAAGTGAAAAGGTGTGATAGATAAATATGCATGGAATCGAAAAAATGGGAATGACCATTTTGGAGAACAAAGGAGTGAGGATTTGATAATACCATAAATTGCATGAACAAAATCATTATCATACTCCCAATTTTAGGTTTTATGATGTTGACAAGGTTCATTTTGTGCAAGTTCATATCTAAACTTAATTAAGAACATACATGTTCAAAAATTTCCCCTAGTCTAACATAGTTTTTAATCCCAAACATAATCATTAAATAGTTTTATTTGAAACAAATAAAAACTATGCATTATCTTTGTGATTCAAGGCTCACAAACTTCTACAGAATTGGTGGATTGTTGAGAGATTTACATTCAATTCTTATTTATATGTTTTGTCCCATTATCTATTCTATTATTGGGTATTGCATGAATTGCATTGAGTGGTTGAGAGGCTCATGAATATGCTGAATGGTTGAGAGACTTCTCAATCTAATGAAATAATAATAATATTAGATACCAATGCTATAACCATATCATGAATTTTAATCGGTAAACAAATAACATTATAAATATAATAAATAACTATAAGTTAACATATTAAATACTATTATTGAGAATGAGATGGGATATGCGAACATTCCATCGACTATGGACATTCATTTTTCTTATTAACACGTTCACAAAGGAGTGTCACCATGAATATAGAGGTTGAAGGTTATATCCAACAAAATTTTGTATATATTACATAGTCGATTATTTTGGTACGTCGTATAAATGATATTGGTAAGGGAACAAAAACCATTATGCGATATACCAATATTCAAAGAGAAAATACGAAGTTGTACATGGAAATCCGGACGTGACTAGTGATACTATTATGTTGATATGATAAAGTTGTTCAACCGTACCATCGCAACAACATGTAAACGTGTTGGGCATGTCCACGTGTTCGATTAGGGTGCCAAGGTTGAATGGCAATGCTGAGCATAATCAAATTTCTCCACGCTAGACAAGGACAAAGTACTAACCTACATAATTTAAAATATTACGATGAAATTTCTCCACACTTGTTGAAGACAAATACTAAATTACACCATTAAAGTACTAGAATCAAATTTCTCCATGCTCGAAAAAGGATAAAAATACTAAATTACAAAATTAAAGTATTAAATCTATCTTAGATTTTTAACTCTATCATGTGTTTATAGGGATTTCTTTTTTTCAAGCTTTTTAATGAATGAGTCACTGGAAGGACTTTGGCAGGAGGCAGACATTAACTCGAACCACATTACTATGGGGGTGCATTCACTTGGCCTTCATTCAAGCTCTAGGCCTTTTGTTTCACCTACTCAGCGACTTAGTGGAGGCCTTTATTTAGCACCCTCATTTGATACCTTCCTACTTGCTCTGTTGGATTCATTTCAGGGGTGTCGAAACAGTGCTTGGGGAGTAGTCCATAGGTTGTCGATAGAGGGGTTGATATTACTGGTTCTCGAAGCATAACACATTTTCCTCCTCCTTCTCGGAAGAGTTGCAGACAGTGAGCTGCAAACAAGGTGGTCAAGAGGATGGTCTTAGGCTTAGATATTGGTTTGGAGGATACTTGCAAGTTGGCACTTTGCGGCTTGGTGGGGAGATTTTCTTATGGAAATTTATGCTTGGAAAAAATTTATGTTTGGTTGGAGCGAGTTTGGACACCATTCTTAGGTTATGTACCAGAGGTATATTATCTAACGAAAGGTTGGATGGGGTTCTTGTGTAACACTCCAGAAGATGTAGCTATGTTGTTAGAAAAGAATTGGGTTAATGGAGGCAGTAACCTCATGTTAAAGAGGTGGCGTGCTGCTTTTGATCCGGTTATGGAATATTTCTCCTTTAGATATTTTTGGGTTCTGTTTCTAGGGCTACCCTTATATCTATGGAATGAAGGGACGCTGGAAGCCATTGGAGATTCTCTTGGCAAGTTCATTATGATTGACAAATAAAATGTCTCTACGACAACTAGGAAGGTTGGCAGGGTACTAGTCGAAATGGACCTACACCCTGGTTTGTCGGAGACCTTAGAGATTGATTAGAGAGGTAGACATTTCCTACAGAGGCTTGACTACTTAGGTACTCCGTCCAGGTGCAGTTTTTGTCGAAGTACATCCCATTTGAGACGACACTGTAAAGGTTGTGGTGAAGGAGATAGTGAACATGAAGGTCTTGACCTTTTATATGGCACACCTCATTCCTCCATGGAAACGGGTTTCTATGGTTATGATGCAGTTCACTAGGACCGGATCGATCCCAACTACACAGAGAGTTCGACCTCTTTAACTAGTAAGTTACAATTTCACTGTCCGACACTTTTTAGCTCTCTGTCTGTGTGGGAACGAGAAGTATTAAGCTTGTTTGTTTGGCTTAAGAGTCTTACTTCTAAATCATTTTCGCCACCTTTAGAAGATGCGGGGGATACTATTTGAACTAGTCATATTTCTGGTTGTCGAGTGTCCTTACCTTCCTCAACAACTAGCCCCCTGAGGATGGAGCCTTTGAATATCTATGGTAGTTAGGAGGTGTCCTGTGACAAGGTGACTCAACTGAGTTCCTCTCTGGATACACAGTGGAGACCGAAACACAATTTTTTCATTAGTTTGCGAATTTCAGGAGAAACAACAAGTTTGTTTGGGAGATTCTAGATGAAGCGGGGCATTTACATTGTGGTCGGTAAAATATTAAAGAAGTGGCTTTAAATCATTTCAAAGGTTTTTACAAAGAACAAATTGTCCCTTCTACCAGTGACCAAGTCAAGGTGGTAGCTTTGTTCTCCAACATGTTTAATGATACAAAGTCCGAGGATTTATACAAACTTGTTGAAAAGGGGGAATTGAAGACGGTCTTATCAAAGTTCAAAGTGGACAAGAGTCTGGGGCCGGATGACTAGACTATTGAGTCTTTTAGTCATTTCTTTGATCTAGTAGGAGAGGATCTCCTTGAAATGGTTGAAGAGTCTAGATTAAAAGGTTTTATTCCTAGAGCATTAAACTCGACTTTTATTACCTTGATTCCCAAAGTAAACAAGCCACAAAACTTCGGAGAGTTCAGATCGATCTCTCTGTGTAATCTTAGCTATAAAATTATTTCTAAGATTATAGCTGATCAGGTTAAACCGATTCTGTCTAGATCACTTTCGGAGGAGAAGTTGGGTTTTCTTCAAGGTAGACAGATTCAGGATGCCGTCAATACAGTCCATGAGTGCATTCACAGCATAAAAAAGAAAAAAACAAAGTCTTTAGTTATAAAATTGGATTTACATAAAGCATATGATTGCATTAATTGGGACTTGTTGCACATGATTCTTCTCCAGATTGGTTTGGCCTAAACTTGACAAATTGGATAATGAGTTGTGTGGTATCCACTTCTTTCTCTGTTTTTATAAATGGAGAGGCCATTGAGTTCTTTAAAAGTGGTAGGGGATTAAGACAAGGTTTTCCCTTAGCCCCCCTACTGTTCATTTTGGTTATGGAAGGACTAAGTTTTCTATTAAAAGACAGTCAAAGAGAAGGTAAGTTGACTGGTATTAAAGTGTCCAGAACCATAAAAAGATTTCATATACTATTTGTGGACATATGATCATAATGACAAATGCTACAATGCAAGAGTGGTGGAGATTCATAAGGTATTAAATTTTTTCTATTCGACTTCAGGTTTAAAAATTAATGGATCAAAGTCTACCCTCCTTTAAGTAGGAATGACAGACCATGATTTAGTGTCCTACAAAGCTCTGTTCCCTTTTAGATTCTCTAAGCTTGATTCGGGTTTCAATTACCTTGGATATTTTCTTAAGATCGGAGCGCAGCGCATCAAAGATTGGAGTTGGTTAATAAAGAAGATGGAAAAAAAGATCAACAATTTTTGTTATAGATGGTTGTCCTTAGGAGGACGTTTTATCTTATTGAAATTTGTGTTAGAAAGTCAACCTATCTATTGGATGTCATTGGTTGTTGTTCCCTGTTCGGTCTTGAATACTCTGAGGAAATTGATGTTTAATTTTCTTTGGAGAAGAAAAAGTAATATTAATCATATGCACCTGTGTAATTGGGAGCACATTACTCTTCCAAACTTATACGAGGGATGGGGAATTCACAACATCTTTGATTTTAGTAAATTACTGGCCACGAACACGCTCTGGAGAGTGTTAATGCATGAGGGCATTTGGCACATGGTTATTCTGGACAAGTACCTTCCACATTCCACTGTGATAAATTGCTTAGATTGCATTCCTTCCATCAGAAAGCATCTTCTAGAATTTGGAGTGGATTAATGAAATCAATACACTTAATTACGCATTGGTTAAGTTGGAATCCAGGGACAGGACAACTCATTGCTCTAGGGAAAGATCGGATCCCGGGGCTGGGAAAAAACTCTTTCCTCTCTAGTAATATCTTGTCTTCTTTAAATCAAAAGAATATAATTACTCTCGCATAGGCCAAGAAACATTCATATTTCCAGTTCTTATCCTCTTATTGGTTGAGCAGTAGTGATTTGGGATTCTCTAGAGAAAATGACACTGAATGGGATCAATTCAGGCAGACACTTATTGATTCTGGAGCTATCTTACAAGATTCTGGAGATGAATTAATTTGGATAGGAGGGGATAATTCCGGATCTCCTTCTGTAAAAAAATTCTATAGGGGCATAATTTCAACTAAAAGTCCAATGAAAGTGGGGACTTGGAGACAGTCCATCTGGAAGTGGAAAATTCAATTAAAGATAAAATTGTTCATCTGGCTGGCAATGGAAGGTAAAATACTTACTTGGGATTCTCTACAGTCAAGGGGATGGGAAGATTCAGGTCGTTGTCCCCTCTGTAAGCAAGATGCAAAAAATATTATACATCTCTTTAAGAACTGTCCTTTTTCCATATCCGTTTGGAATATTGTAAGCAAAGATTTGAACTTTAAAAAGTGTTGGATTGGTAACACTATGTCGGATTGCTTTAAAAATTGGTATGAGGAAAAAATAGTCCCTGCCCAATTAGCATCTCATATATGTTGGTACAATTGGATTGAACAAAAAAAAGAATTTTTTGAAGATTCCACCCCCACTATTCAGGTAGTGATTTATAAGACTTTGGCTTTACAAAACAGAACTAGTGCATATTTGAAGGATAGACTTTCGAGAGACATTTTGATTATTCATCAAAAGGATACTTCATTAGCATGGTTCGATGGAGCAGCTCAGTGATATGGCAACTTGTGTGGTGCAGGTGGTGTAATAAAAACTTTGGATGAAACAATCATAAGATGGACCTTTAATTGTGGTAGAGGCACCAACACAAGAGTGAAACTCTTGGGAGCATGGGCCACTATCATGCTAGCTAATCATTTGTCATTACATCGCATCTAGGTTTTGGTAATTCTAGAGTTGTTATAGATTGGCTATTAAACAAAGGAAGGCTACAGGTTTGCGCAACTGAAGGATGGAAAGCTAGAATAAAAGTTATATTAAAGAGATTCCAGTCTATTAGCTTTCAACACATCTTCAGAAGCTTTAATATTGAAGAAGACTCTCTTTCAAAACAGGCTTTTGAAGAACCATAAAGCACAATTTCCTAATCTCATTGGTCCAATGGAGTCGAAGGTCCTAGGAGACATATTAGAATCCATTAGCTCCTTTGAGTGTAGATCTGTTTCTTTTTTCAACACTTAAGACTTAGTATGTTTTGTTTTTTGTGAGAATCAATTTTTTGTATGATGATGTCTAGTTTGAGACGTCAGTATTGAACTAGATCTTTTCTGTGATCTCTAGTTATTCTACATTTTGATGCCTTTAGAATGGATCTGGATTGGCAGCATGCTTTGTAATGGATCCTTTTTTTTTAGAAGAAAGATGTAAAAAAATTATATCAACTAATATAATTGAGCCAATTTTCTCCTCGAAAAAATCTTTTTCCATGGAAAAAAACTTTTTACCTTAAGGGACTTGATCCCTCTTCGCACATGATAGAGATAAAGAGTTAAGATATATTTTCACTAATTATTAATGTGTATATATATGCTACTTGTCAACTTCATGTTGAACACAGAAGAAATTACACATCTCTGACATAATTAGCAGGACATCATTGAAATATTTTAACTATAAAAAAAATATTCTCTCTCTCTCTCTCTCTCTCTCTCTCTCTCTCTCTCTCTCTCTCTCTCTCTCTCT
>JASDQU010506811.1:58605-71784 GCA_032191745.1 Picea mariana
AATATATCATTCGTCAATGACATAAATGTAGCTAGTGCATTACGTAAACCAAAATGCATGACCAACATTTCATACAAAACTTTCCTTGTTATGAAGGAAGTATTCTAGGTGTATTCTTCTTTAATATGTATGTGGTGGTATCTTGATTTTAGATCCAACTTGCTTAAGAACTTGGCATGATGCAACTTGTCTAACAAATCATCAATCCTAAGAAGAGGGTATTAAATTTTTAGTATGATGTTTTTTGAAGCTTTGGAGTCGACGCACATTTTTGAAGTTTTGCAACTATTTCTTCACTTTGTCTACTTCTAGAACATACTATCTATACAACCCAATATTTGGTAATGGGGAGTTAGTAAACAATTGTGTCTCATGCTCCACTTCCCTCTTGGGTTGTAACAATTTATGATCCTGGAACACTCCTATATATGTCTACAAAAAACTCCTCCAATTGTTATTTATTCTCTTTGGTACATCTCTCCACGAATGTCTTTACTCTTATTGATTCGTCCCCTAGTTGATTCTCTTCAAGAAAAGAAATACAAAATTTCTACTAGAACTAATAATTTTTTTGGCTTGGTTGGCACTTATCAAAGAGATATTGAATTTACCTTTGTGTTCATTGATGATGACATAATTACCATCCTTGATTAGGTGATACTATTTTTTTCTCCTGATGAAGATTGCATCCCTCATATACATGTAGGAGCTTCCAAACACTACACCAAAGACATAAAGGGGTACTACATCTAACTCTACTTAATCAATAAAATTCACACTTATATACAACTTGAACTTACACTATTTAGTGACTTTGAGATTTTCATTTTTATTCACCCATGCCAATGGATATGCGCTTACATGATAATGAACTTCAAACCCAAGCTTGTTGACTGGATTTTCTGTTAAGAGTTTGGCTTGTGAAACAAAATTTAATAGAGAATCCACTATGGTATTTTTGACTTGGATCTTCATGTGAAAGAGTTTATTCATCCCGTTATCATCCTTGTCGTGAATCCTACTCAGATTCACCTCCTTTTGCATCGAGGTGCAAACAATGTTCTCATCCACATATGAGCTTCTCTCTACTAGGTGGCTTGAATCCATGGCTAGTAGGTTCTTCTTCTTTTCATCCTTCTTATGGTTATTTGCATTCATATTTGGATGTAGCTTTCAACACTTTTCTTCAGTGAGATCATCTATATTATAATGATTGTAGTGTTTGTTTGGATCCTTGCACTAATGTGCAATATCTCTCATTTCCTTGTATTTTCCTTTCCACTTTTTCTTCCCATCCTTGTAATCATCATAGTGTTATTTATGTTTAGAACAACTTGTCTATCATTTCTTATGAAAAACTTTTAACCCTAGAAAGTGTCATTTCATGCCTCAAAATGGCTTTAGAAGATTTTAGACCCCAAATCTCCAAACTTGGACCTACAACTAAAACGGACCTTACAAGTCATTTCCTCCACTTTTTCTACCCAAAAAGTAACAAGATATATGAAAAATATATAATGATACATTCTGGATCAAAACAACACAACTAAATTATTAATGCATAGAAATCAGAACATTGTTTGATCTATGACAACTGTGGATTATTGCAATTTGTGTCTTCTCCTTGATGTGATGTAATTTCTATTAGTATTGAATCACTTTATCTTTAAAGTGATTTGAGATTAAACCTAAACCTTCATTCTTAAGAGTTTTTAGTTTTCAATAATTATTCTATTGATGGAGATTTATTTTTATAAATTTAATCTAAAATGTATCACTTTCCAATTATCATTAAATTTTCAAAATTCCTATAACACTGTTATCATTAAATTTTCAAAATTCCTTATGTAGTTAATTATAGTTAATTATAATTTCAACATTAGAAAATGTGTTCCCCCTATATTATACCGACTTAAACAACAATATCTTTAGAATTAGTGTAATAGATTTCTCTTTACCTCTATATGGCGTGGATTGATTATACAAATTTAAGAAATATGGGTTGAGTAGTTGACAAATTTCCATATTATTATAACATGTTATGCAATTCACAATAAATGTAGTAAAATATGATGTGGTGAAGTGGAAATAGCATGTGTCTACATCAAGTGTTATTTGCATAAGCATGAATTAGTCATGCACAAAGAGACAAAGTGTAGGCATGAAACCAATAAATAGAGTAAATAGAGAATTAGTGACATTATCATATTTGTTTAATGATCCATTTAGAATTATCACCAAATTTTAGATTGCCACCATAAATGACATTCAATAGATAAGAATATAATCCAATGACCTAGCTAAGATTAATTACTAATTTAGATATATGTATTTATAAAAAAAGACATCGATTAGTGGAAGGAGAATTAAGAGTGTAAAGTGTGAATGATCTATGTTAGTTATAATAGTAATATTGAACCAAAACATTGAAATATTATGTGAGCTGAAGAGTTGTAAGTAGTTGAGAGCCCTTAGTTTGCTATCATATGATATTATTGGTAAATTTGTAACCTATTATTATATCTCATTTACATTTGCAATAACATTTCTATATGTTTCAGTTATGTGCTTGCAATGGTTTCATGACCATGTTATTATGTTTTGCATTAAATTTGTAACCTATTATTATATCTCATGTACATTGCAATTTGGTTGGAAAAATTAAAATTACTATAGATCTTTGTGTGTCTTGGATATGTGCTTTCAATGGTTTCATGACCATGTCAGCATGTTTTTCATGCTTTTCGTAATTTTTTTTTTGAATTAGTATGTTATCAAAACATATCGACACAAATTTTAAGAGGAAGGGATTGAAAACAAAACTCATCAAGCTTTGGAATGTGGATGGTGTACTAGTAAGCCCAAAATGCATCACCCAAAAAACATAATGATCTTCATGTGTTCTAAAAGTTTTTTGGGGATGTATTCTTCCCTCATTTTCATATAATGGTATCTTGAATGAATATCCAACTTAGTAAATAAAAATAATTCTTGACATTCATATAAGAAATCATTAATGATAAGAATCGGAAACCTTTTAATGGTGATGTTGTTAGTCTCTCAATAATCTAGATACATATGGCATGAAGAATATTTTTTTCAAACCATCAACATCAGTGAAGAGAAACAAATTTGGATGGGTTGAATGATGCTCTCCTCTAGCATGTCTTGAACCATACACACAATCTCACTCTTCTAGTCATAAGAATATCTATTAGGTTGGATGTTAGTTGAAAGGAACCCATGAATGAGTTGAATCATATGATCATGCTCTCGAATAGGATGGGGAACTTTGGTGATCTCACCAAATACCTTGGAATGATTGTCAATAACTCTTTGAAGATATAAGGAAGTATAAGGATTATATATTTGAACATCTAGTGAGTACAATTGTAAGAATACCCTAAGTTGGTGTCCCTTTTTTAACAATTTTGTCATGTTGTTGGAGCTTATCACTTTATATAGTTTCTCTTGAATACTTATGAGTTCAATGTCCTTTCCATATAACAAAAATATCATGAAAATTCCCTAAAAGTCATAGAAAATGTTGCCAATGGTTTCAGTCATTGGACCCCTAACACTACATAAAATAAAACCATGGGAATTGAAATCATTGGGATATCTAATAAATAGTTCCCCATAGTGAGCTTCATTATATGGCACTTCCATGACTAGTTTATGGTATGTACCCATCTAAAATCATTATGTGAAACTCTTGTGCTACATATATGGAATAGTTGAGAAGTTTAGCTAATTTGTGGTCAAAAAAATTATGGGTATTCCCATAATCAATCAATACTATTACCTTTTTTCTAGGACATATCCTTCAACTTGGAGATTTTGTAGAGCAATAATGCTAGTCAAATCATGACAAGATATGGTGAGAATAGTATCCTCTAGTATTGGACCATGATAAGGTTCAATATCTTATTCTTCTTCATATTCATAGTCTATATAGAATAATTTATTATGACCATGCTTAAACTCCTTAATTTAATTAATGTCACAATTTAAAAATGAACTCATTTTCTCTTCTTTCATCCATTTATTGAGCTATAAACCTTATAGGTTAATGAGGTTAAGAGTGAGAATGGTTAGATTTTTGGGTTGCTGCTAAAGTGTTTACACCATGTATGTGGGTGCTTCATTTGATATGACTTTCATGGTGTATGGATTATCCCATCGTTATTTTTTTATGGACATAAACATGAGGAGATGACTTACTCTTGGAATGTTATCATTTATTGATGCTTATGTGGCATTATTACTTGGATCATTAGAGACCTTTAGAAAATTGGGTGATTTCTTCATGATGGCCACATAGAGGTTGAGATGATTCCTTGGAGGAAGCCTTGTTTTTTTAGGAAGAGCACTTGGAATTTTCGAAAAAGGTGTTGATCCCTAGATGGCATGGGCACACTCGATCACATACATGGAGGTTTTTACTTTACTTATGTTATCTTGGATAAAGGGAGTGATCATGCAAGTGTATGGACCTAGAGGAGTATATTGATTTATAGGATAACAAGAGTCCTTGAGCCCTTGGAGGATGAGCTCTTGACCTTGATTATGGAGCAATCATGCTTGGATCCTTGCTTGTTGGTGACATCACCTTGAAGTTTTACATGTGTCATTTTGGAGTGTATCACTTCACATGTGTGGGCCTACTAATGTAGATTAGGTTTCTTGCATAGGTTTATTCCTACTTATAGTTGGCCTCTATAACGACCCCTCCGTTACGACTAGGAAAGCGATGCACAAAAGGCAATTTTTCCTTTTAAAACATTAGGAAATTAACATCAACACATAGTTCATAGAAACGACTAATCAATGACATCATATTAAAATCATTACAAGTGACTCATCATCGTAGTCCATAACGACACAACCAACACATCAATCATAATTAGTAACGACACATAATTAACACATCATTTCATTAAATAACGACACAAAATCAACCAGTATCATAAATGGCGACGTAAGATCAACTCATCACATAAAGATAACACAGAGAAGCTACCCGCCCAACCTACCATGCAAGGTTAGGACCTCCAAGACACATAAGCAATGCTCAATCCCAGGATTCATCCAATTGATTTTGACCATTTAAGGTCTCATGGATGGCGTCTATTCTGAGGAACAAGGAGGTGTCTACATCCCACTAACACAATCAAGTCCAAAACCAACTAGCTAAATCGACAACATCAACGATAATCAATGGTGCAATAGTGTTCTAATAACCAATCACACATCACATAAATTCCAAGGTGCAAGAGAATTTAATTAATAAATCAATCATACAATGACATATGTTAAGGCACAATGTAATCAACTTTATTTTATTTTCAAGGCACAAAAGTAGACATCTACTTTAATTCAAGGAGCGGGATTAATSAATTTACTGAATTCAACCATAAATCAACATTATTCCAAGGTTCACGTGTGATCTAAATACCGAATTAAACATAAATCAACATCATTACAATGCGTGCAATTAATCTAAGCACTTAGGAAATCATACATCAACATTGTTACAATGTGCGTGAGTAATCTAAAGCGYAATCATTTAGGCATCATCATTAGTCCATAGTGCAAATCAATCTAATTACTTAATCCTCAGCATCATCCATGGCTCAAGGGAAATCAATCGCTCAATCAATTATTCATTACATTTTTAGTGGCACATGAAGTAAACTACACACATGACCATTCGTAAATTGTTTTTACATCATGGTGCAAAGTAATTATCGATTAATTTTTATGGCACAGAGGTAAACTACACACATGACCATCCACACATAAATTTTATATCATGACGCAAAACAATTATCAATTTAAATTTTATGGCGCAAAAGTAAATAAATACATAATCATGGAAGCATCTCATTTATTCATGTCGCAATATAACTATCAATTAATTCAAAATAATTATTAATTTAACTTTTTATGGTGCATAAGTAAATAAATACATAATCATCCAAGCATCTCATTTATTCATGTCGCAATATAACTATCAATTAATTCATGGCACAACGATATTAAGAGGACGTCACATGCAATAAATTATAGGGATGATAGAAGCATTACAAATATAGGAGGATAAATTGCTAAGCGAAGGGAGCTTAGGATTTGAGGGTTTAAAAAAAGGGTATTGAAGAAAAACCATCTAACATTAATCTCGAGCCTTGAAGTTCCCGAATACCTTTCTTAAATGAATAGAGAAATTGCACCACAACCCTCCCAAGCACCAATAGAAGTCAAATAATGCAGGATTTGATAATTCTAGGTGGATATAAAAAAGTTATTTACACAATACTCATTAAAACTTCTCCTTACAAGATTTCGAGATATAAATAAAGTTACGATTCAATTACTACACAATAATCATGATATTTCTTCTTCAAATACTACAAAATAACCATTAAAACCAAACACCAACTATCATCTTCGAAGGCGAGGCAGAAATACTCCAAGGCAAGGAGGCAGTCATTTAGAAACTGCAGAGATAATTAAGGGAAAGGATGAGTGGGACTATAATTTTGTTGGGTAATGTTATAGCAACATTTTCCTCACCCTATGCAATATTGCACACAAGTCCTTTTTCCATTTACCCATGCAGACTCATCATCCCTGTTTGTAAAATCCATAGCTAAAAATAATAAAAAAAATTCCACATATATGCATCTTGTCTACTATACAACATGCGTATACACAGGCTGCTCCACTATAGCCCGCATACATCGAGATTTGCACCATAAAATGAAAATTAATGTCGGGTTTCCATGTCACGACAGGAGATCTATGATGCTTGGCCTTCCATATACTGGAAACGTTCTGACTTGACCCTTCAATTCCATTTTGTAGGTTATAAATGGGCCAATTCCAAGCTATGGAAAGAGGAGAAAGAATTCAACTTTGAGAGAAAAGTTACTCTGGAGAAATTATTTACTTCATATTGAGTCTGCATCCCTTTGTCCTTTAAGTTTGAACACAATGTTCATCCCCCAAGCTCTTCCCTTATTGATTGAGAACCTCATTGTTTCTCTCTTATGAGCTTTCCTTTGGTAGAGGATTGAAGTGGTGGAGGCCCAGTTGGAAGGAACTTAGTTTCTCCGTTTTTTAATCGTGCCAACACAAAAGTCTAACATTTTCACTTCTGCTGATCATTTATTAATAGAAATACTCTTTTCCCGTCCAATTAATATCTTGCAAATATTTGAATTATTATTCCATGGGCGTATTTGTCATGTTTATTAATGGATTATGCTATTGAATGTGCTAACATTATATAATATCACCATATTCTTTCTTTGCTTGTCTTTTGAGGACTAGTTGAAGGTATATTGCTTTGGGTCAAGTGCTCAATGGTGGACTTCATTGAACGTCTGGACAAGGTAAGCCTTTATCTTGTCTTGCTAGCATATTTGTTTTCATAGCATACTTGAGAAGAGAGTTTATTTCTGCAGTCATTTCCATCTATTGTGGTTTACACTAGGCATAGAGAGATTTTCCTCGTAACTGGTAATCTCCATTCTTAGGATTACCCTGTTGTGTTTCTCCTGTTGGATATGCATGTTGTAATTCTTGGGATTTTTTTAATGTTGGTTTCCTCGGCCGGATTCATAGGTGCTTGATTAAGGGTTTTTTTCCTGCTCTGGAATCTCCATGAAAAATCTTGAATACAGTGAATCAAACCTGTGAAAAACCTATGAAAAAACCTGTGAAAACCTGAATAAAGTAATAGAATAGGTAACTTATCTGGTTTGTGCTCTGTGATTTTCTTCTCCATGAAAAATCTTGAATACAATGAATCAAACCTGTGAAAGCCCGAATAAAGTGATACAATAGGTAACTTATTTGGTTTGGTTGCTCCTGTTGGAATGTGGCTTCTCCTTGTCTGATTGGTTTGTATTGTTTCTCTTGTTTGGAGATGTATATTAGAATCTCCCATGAGCATTACAATGCATGGTTTATTATCCTACTTTGGACATATTCTCTACCCTTGTTTTGATTTGTGTATTAGTTTATGATTAGAGCAATACATTTTTAAATTTAATTTTGCATTGGCATCATGCTATGTTGTTTTGACACTCTTGATCTTCTCAAGCTTGCAAAATTTGATTTATTGTTTTCTTTGTTTAGAGAACAACAACTTTTGTATTAACATTGTCTTATTTGGTAGAAGGGAACTGGGGTCAATACCACAATGAGCATATCATATGAGTGTGTCAATGTTGTGATTCTCTTGTGGCCATGATTCTCAGAAACAACGTGATAAATTATTACAAATATTGTCTCAAAAACAAAAACAAAATATCTCAAAGAAGCCAATCCCTACCATACATAATACACTAGATTCTCACCTAATCTTCCCAGGGGTCCGAATCCTCAGTGGATTTCCATGCTCTACATTTAACCTGCACTATATATGTTGGAAATTTTATGTGGCGATAGTTTAAAGTTTAGACATTTTAGTAATTAGGTTTGGTAGGGTTTGATTTTTTTTTTCTATCCCTATGAAAACTACCTCTGATCCTCTATCTAGTTATCATCTTTCATATACGTCTAGTTTATATATTCAACGATTGTTAGAAGTTTTGAAAAAAAATTCTTCATCCTCTTTTCATTTGTTGTAATTTCCCAAAAATGTCCAACGACAATAAAGACTCAGGGTATATGCATCTTTCTTTCTCCCTATATTTTTACTTATATCTTCCCCTAGCCCTTCCTGTATCATTTTATTATTCTTGTTTATGATTATTAACGTTTGGTGGACTTCCTTTGGAAAGACATAGATACCTGCAAGACAATTCACACCATTTTTTATTGTATTCCATCAGCCAATTAAATCTATCTAGATAACCATCCCTTCATGTAACCTTTTATTATTATTGTTTGCAATTATTAGAGTTCAGGGAACGTCGTTCATATGATATAAAAACCTCCTAAACAATTTACGCTAGCTTTGATTGTATTTTCCTTACAAATCTCTCTAGATAACCATCCTCTGACTAAATCTATTCCCTAGGCAATGAATTCCATGGATATGGGAAAGATACCCCCGTATTGGCTCCCTAAATGGTTTACCCACTGCTATTAGGGTAAGTGTAAATCAAAATTTAGTAATAGAAATTATTTATATGAAGATATATAGGGTTCTCCTTATTATCGCTCATATAGTGGTCCTTTCGGGAAAGATCTTTCCCCTCCTCAACCATCAACAATCTAATATTTTACATCATCACTAAAGATCTTTCCTTCGATATGTGTCTGGTGTGCTTTTTGTTCAATAAAAACTCAAAATGTTGCCCATAACCAATTCCTCAAGCCACTATGAGGGTCAGTGATCCAGGTGGATATCGGTGGCAACCCACCTTTTCCAAATGGCTCAAAACAGCTTTCTGGCAATTTTGGCAATTTACTATTTTTAGCAGGTTTTAACTTCCGGGGCCATTTTGAGGGCCCAAATGAAGGTTTTTCGATACTGAGGTTCTCAATGATATCCAAAGGCATGATTGAGCCCCCAAAATGAATCTCCTCAATGATACCTTTCCAACGAGCTATCACACGCCTAAAACAGAGATCGTATGCAAAAGTTATGACCCCGGGAAGTTGATGTACTCACTTACCCAAACGGGGCCCACATGAATTTTGGTGCTTCATCTCCCAGGGTTAGGTTTTTGGATGTCTAGGGTTTTTTGCATTCCTTCTTATTGTAAAAAGGCCTTTAGAGCCTCATTGTAATCATCTTCTTGCGAATGCGAGTAGCCATCACATCTCTTCTCAAAGATAAGATGCCACCATTCTAGCGAGTCTTTCACTCTGTATTTTTATAGTCTCTGTACATTTCTTTCATTAATAGAAATTGTGTATTATTGTATATCTGTGTTTATGGTTGCATCTCCGATACATTTTTGTTATATTATTGAATATCTGCGATATCTCTGTGCATTTCGTTATTATATCTCCGATCTCATTTCATGCCGAAAATAATCCGGATCAACCAGTCTGTGGGAAATCCATTTGTCTCTGCAATCCTCATTTATAAGTATCCCCTCGGATTCATATATGAAATTATTATCGATGCACTATGAATTTACTATGAATCTACTTTACGACTCTCAGAAGATGTTTATAAATCTCCAACTGGGTTGTGTGGTTCAACGAAGGTATCTCGCCTTGGCTTCCATGGAGACTATTGAATGGCACCTTGAATTAAGGTTGAAAGAAATGTAGTAAGTCGAAGCTTCACCCGTAAGGTTGATTCATCTGTGAAGTAGGAAGAAGAAACAATCCTCACACCACCTCTATTAATCTTATCAACTGTGTTGATCCCACTAGTCTAATGTGTGCAACTCTAACCACTACCATGTCTTGAGTTTACAACATTTACATATTTATTGGTGTAACATGTAACTAATCACTAGTATTTATTACGTAGTTACTTACACATGTGATTCCAGCTCTTAACTAGTATAAGTAATCAAAGTGACTATGATTCGGAGATTACACATAGTATGTCAATTAGAGAAACTACAGTCAATCTGTAATCATTGGATCCAAGGTATACACAATCACTAGAATACAATGGTTTCATTGTTCCTTAGTTACCCTGTGGTTAGTCTTATCTAATATGAATCAATTGAGATAATGTTCAATTCTACACAAAGCATGAAATAATGTTATGATTTTTGTAACATCAATGTTACATATATTGTTTCGTACTGTAGTTCTAGAGAATAATATTGTTCAATAAATTTTCTCTTGTTTTTTATTGATATTGGAAATATTTATCTTCTTTTCAAAGTAAGTTACCTTAAAACCAACTCTTTTCCAGTATTTTCAACACTAGCCATAGCTTCCAACAGGTTTTTCTTTTCCATTATTTTCAACACTAGCAATAGCTTCCAGTAGGTTTTTCAACACTCAAGCAACAACTTCGAAGATTTTCAATGCTTTTTCTAGGATTTCCAACGCTTCATCAACAACTTCAACATCTGATGTATTGTATACAATCATAGTGGCAATGGAGAAAAAAGTGTTTCAAGAGTTTTAGTGGCAGTGGAGAAAAAACTTTTCAGCTTGTGATGTATAAGACAATCACAAGACATAGTGGTGGTGGAGAAAGGAAGTAGAATGCTTCCAAAACTCACCGCATAAAGGGACCTGTCACATACACAAATTGATTTTCCAAGGGATATAATCCATACACAGATCGATTTTCAAACCCTATTTAAAGCTGTCAGAAAATAATCAGTGAAGTTCATCCTATGGATATTCAATGAAGTTATAATAAATTATGGAGATTCAATGAAGTTATAATAAATTGATATGTAACATTCGAAGAGTTATCATAGATTCAATAAAGTTATCACACACTCAAAAACTTAACCATTAAAAACTTAATCTGTAAAATTGGAAAGATTCAATAAAATTATCATGTACTCAAAAGCTTATCTTATCGACAATAAAACATCCATTTTATTAACTAATAATGTTTCTGTAAAATCAATTTAAATATTATAAAAAAATGAACATTTATTTTTTCATATAAATAAAAAGCATATATATATATATATATATATAAAGAAAGTCAAACACAAACTAATTGCTAAAGTTCCTGACTTGCCTTCAACGGGGACTCATAATTGAGCCAACATGGCTACACCCGATCTTTAGAATGCTCCAAAGTCTATTATACCAATGAACAAAACATGGAGTGACCATCACGCAATCACCAACTTTAAGATAATTGTTTTAGAAAGCCTCTTACGAAACTTTTAGAAGAAAAGGAGATTTACAAGCATATGAAAGCTATATAGGGCTTAGGCAAGAACTCACTTGTTATAGCTTTTGCTAGTTTATAATTTAATTTATTACAATCAAAGCTATCTGAAGTAATTAATTCATTACAATCCGACCTTTTCAACATTTAGTTTTTTATTTTCCAAATTAATTTTTACTATGTTACTAGTTCAAATTAATTTCTACTATGTTACTAACAATTACTATCTGAAGTAATTAATTCATTACAATCCGACCTTTTCAACATTTAGTTTTTTATTTTCCAAATTAATTTTTACTATGTTACTAGTTCAAATTAATTTCTACTATGTTACTAACAATTATTATAAGTAAAAAACATAAATAGTTTATATAACACGTTAAGATGTAATATACTTGTTTTTAATAACATTGGTTGAGTTTGGAGTCAAACATTTTTCATTTCATGCTCATGCTTTTTATTTTGTCAATAGTTAATTGATGCTTTTTTATTAAAGTTTTATTTTATTTTTAAAATTTTAATTTAGAATTTTTAAATTTCACTTCCAAATCTTATCTATAAGTAATTTCATCATAAGTAATTTCATGATGGTTTTTCATGATGGTTGATATATTAATTAGCCATAATTTTTTTTTAAGTGAGTTATTTTTTGTTTTAATAGGAAGCTTTTCCATTGACATAGTGAGTTATAATTGTTTGGATTTGTTTAATAAAATATTTTATCACATTTTGATTTAATTTGATTTAATCTTCTAACTGTATATATGTAGTTTTGCTTAGTCTTGCACCTATTAGTTATAGTAGCTAGGTAGATCATCAAAAGTATTAAATAAATTGTTGTAAGTAATTGTTTGTAGAT
This sequence comes from Picea mariana, assembly GCA_032191745.1. Lineage (NCBI taxonomy): Eukaryota > Viridiplantae > Streptophyta > Pinopsida > Pinales > Pinaceae > Picea > Picea mariana. Next base: position 71,253 of record JASDQU010506811.1, read on the forward strand.
GCACTTTAAATGTTTTAAGTTTGTTTTTTTTTGTTTTTTTTTTTTAAATTATTTTATTTAAAATTAGTTGGAAATTAGAAAAATAATTGAAATTACAAATTTCAATAGTTAAGATTTCATATTATGAGTGTCTTAAATTTTTTCGAAAAGGCTAAATCTATTTACACATTCAAAAACATGATTTTAAAATTATACTTTCACTAACATTTGAGTTACACAATTCAAATAATAATTAAATAAATTTCCTTAAAAGTTGCATTCTTTAACTTTCTTTTTTATTTATGTTCCATAAAATAATGATTGCAGTAGTGTTAATGCTTTGGGGAGGAATTATCATGGTGTTGGTTTCCAACTAAAATATGAACTCTAACCCAAAAAAATCCCCTGTCTTTCTACCCAGTAATTTGTTTTTCCTTGAATGGTCCACATGATATTATAACATTTATTTTTGATATTTTTGTTTGAATGTGGAGTTAATGGATTGATTTTCTAATTTTCATAATTTTATGACTTAAAACTCTTGGGAACAACT
>JASDQU010506812.1:12938-26287 GCA_032191745.1 Picea mariana
CCCACACTTCAGAAGACACCAGGAAGTCAATGCATGTGTCAAGTTTCTACTGTCGTGTTACCATGGCAGTTACTTATGGCTAGACCTTCGCATTACATTTGACCCAACGCTGATCCATAGGATCACAAGACTGAGTATGTAAGGACCCGACCCGCAGAACTTTTATCCAAGAAAATTCATAGATCGCGCACTAGCACAAAAAATCAAGGATACATATGGCGACGTTGAGAAGGGAACAAGAGGCTACAAGGTAGCTTCCATCCAGAGTGGCACAGTGCACCTCGCATGTCAACTGATCATTGAAAAGTTAGTAAGGAATAACTGACCTACGCAGGTCACCATCTTTGTCATTGATCTCGCAGGGAAGTGCACGGAAGGCCTACAGATGAACTGGGCGAAGTATCTAGTTAACCAGTTGGATTTGGATTGTCGAGAAGCACAGGATCAGGGTTATGAATTTCATTTTAGCTGGCTCCTGGTCCTCATTGACTTTGTTTCCTGGGAGATGTTGAAAGGAGTGGCCTTCCCCGACATAGAGTCATTCGAACCACTTGTCGCGAAGTTCACTACCCTGTGGTATTCAACTGATATGAACAAATAGTGGCATTTGAATGCTGTGTTTCATACATACTACCTCCAGATAAAGAGAGCCATCAAAGTCGAGCCTCACATGACTCTGAACACCCTATAGAGGTTCTAACCACTAATGAAGTTCAGCACAGATTGGCACTTTATCTACATTACAGTGTGAGCAGATGAACATAAAGAGCAGCTCCAGTCATATTACAAACTCATAGAAGAAGACCTTGAGGAGATCACCAAGGAATGGTCCATTGACCTCCTTATACCCACCAAACTCACAGAGATATCTGATATTGATAGCCTAGAGGACACTCATAAAGAACAGAATACACCCGAAACCAGCAGAAATAAGAAGACTGAGGAGGTCCAAAACTTAAGCAGCACCTCAGGGAAGACTGCTTCCATGTCACCTGACCGAGGGGGTGGTAACGAAGTAGAAGCTGAACAAAGACTAGGAAAAGTAACACCACCCAAAAATGAGGTTGACCCCTTGAAGAAGAGGAAGGTTTCTCCCCTGAAACCTTCTTCCTGGAAGAAATCTAAAGCCACCATGACCAAGATGCAGACTGTCCTCACCTCCGATGATTTTGACTTCATCATAGCAGCCTTGAATGATGCTTCACTAGAGATAGCATAGAAACAAGGAGTGAAGTAGGAGGAAATGTATGATAGGATTGAAGTCAAACTCTGAGGGGTACAGCAGGCCCTTCAGTCCAGCTACGCAGTATCCACTGCACCCCTACTATCGGGAGAACCAGAGTTGGGAGATGAGCTAGCCCAACTCCACCGACTAGTTGAGATAGTCGAAGCTCACCTTCGATGAGCACAAGAGGAAATAGAACAAGCCACCCAGTATTTGACGCAAGTGCAAGGAGTACTTGTAGAGCAGCGTCGAGCTGCAGAACAGGAAAATATCACTCTCCAAGCAAAGTTTCATGAAGAAAAAGCACAGCTATAGCAAGGAAAAGAATAGTTGCTCACGGAGCAACTCGAAGTGAAAGAAGCGGTCAGTAGAGCACTTCACTCTGTGACAGTCATAGAAATAAAGGTAGAGGATCGAGTCACACAGTAAGTAGAGAAGCTCACAGACGTTATCCAGTAGCTACAACAATACATCGCAGACTTAGAGCTTCGCGTAGTGCCCGAGACCCCACAAGATGTAAGGGATCAAAGAGAAGAAATTGCTTGAAGCACAATTGAGAGAATAAAATCCCTTGGTATGGAATGTAAGAAAATTACTGATCACAATGCCCAGACCTACAAGAAACTCACTGAGAATCCAGAACTGAAGGCACTGGAGTCGTAGCTCCAAGAGGTGAAGTATCAAGCTGAAATCATACAAGCGCAGTTGAAGCCCCTGTCAGTTGTGGAAAGAATGAAGCAATCCTAGGAGAAGCACATTGTCCAGCAACAGATCCACATTATCCAAAGTAGAGTTATGGAAGTAACTCAGAGGCTCCAACCTATACAAGATAAGGCTTACCAATTGTTCACAAAGGTCGAAGGACGAGGAGTAGAACTGGAGCAGGTTATCACTGCAGCCAAACAACACCTGGAGGGACCTGTTAACGATGCAATCATCCAAGAGTTTGTTGAATAAGAGGTCAAGGCACAGCAGTAAGTCAAAGCAGCTCGAGCTATGCTCGAGGCTTTCGAAGCAGAACTACCCAGATCAAAGTGACTCGGGTCAAGTCACAGGTGAGTGTTGGGGGCATGTTGTCCCTTGACCAAGTTTTGGGAGATCCTTGGTCAAGTTTGACCTAGTTTGGGACTTAGACAGCCTATCGAAGGTGGAGCACAAGACGAAGCAGAGATCGTGAGATCTAGGCCCCTTTTTGGGCCTTTTTGGGGATTTGGGATTATGTAACGGGTATGGGATGTCGGCCCATGGGTTTACCCATGTTTAGGCCTATTTTGTAAAGTATAAATAGAGGCTAAGGAGATGTAGTGAGGATATAGATATATAGAAGAGTTACGAATGGCTAAGTGCTAGATTTATGTGATCGAAGGATTGTAAGTGCTTTGTGCATATTGTGTGAGACTTGAAGAGCTAAGTGCAATTCATTGTAAGAGGCTATGGAAGGTTGCGTGCTTAGATCTACTCAGGGAAGGAGGATCTAGCAAGCTACGCAGATATCATGTCCTATGTGGAGTAGGGTTTTGAGGCTATGTGCATGTAACCTATTGAAGAAGCTAATGAAAAAGAAGAGTTGGTGGACGTAGCCCCAGGGTGGGGGTGAACCACATAAATGGTGTGTTTCTCTGCTTTGTGCAATGCATTGATGTGTTTATGTCTTTACTTGCTAAGTGCTTTGATATAGATAGATAGATCTGTTTATTATTTGTGCTAATGATGTATAGAGATATTATATCTAACCTATGTGAATTTTCTTAGTGCTTGAATCTGCTAGATCTGACCTACTTCTCTATGATAAGTGCTTAGATATATCAGATCTTAATGAATGATGTGATGCTCTGTTTTATCTGCAGAGTAGATAGTGGTTAAATATTGATGAACTATTGGTGCTAAGTGCTTTGTTAAGTATTACAATCACATATATGTGTCCCAGCTAAGGTTGCAGACACCTGAGTCCTGCAACCACCCCTGCCTCTACCTCACGTGAGACTTCATCTGATTCGCAAGTGTTGCTGAAAGGGTCGATAGTTAGGGTTTTGTTGGTGCAATGTTGTAGCGTTGAACCCTGGGTCTGCCCCTATGCCAACAATGAGTAATTGATAGTTCCTCCATCTAAAATCATTACTTGAAACCCTGGCACTGGATATATAAATAAATTGAGAGCTTTGACTAATTTATAGTGAATGAAATTATGAGTACTACCAGAATCAATTAGGACTATTACCTTTTTTTTTTATAGATCCTTCAAACTTGAGGGTTTGAGGACTGTTAATTCCAGCCAATGCATGACATGATATGGTGAGATTCAAATCTTTAGAAGAAATCTCTTCTACATTTTCATCTTGAGATGGTTCTTCTTCTTCTTCTTCTTCTTCTTCTTCTTCCTCTTCACAATCTATGTAGAATAATTTCTTCTCACCAAACTTATGTCCCTTACCATACTTGTTGTCACAATTAAAGCATAAACCTTTTTCTTTTCTTTCCTCCAATTGTTGAGGTGTCAACCTTGTAGGTTGAGGTGTTTTAGAAGAAGGAACATTATTCTATCGATAGATGTCAGGAGTGGTCCTTCTACTAGCAATAGCCATATTTTTACTTTCAACATTTCTCGCCACCCTGAACGCATTCTCCAATGATTTGGGTTCCCAAAGGCTAACCTCGTGTTGAATGTTATAGTTTAAATTTCCTATGAATACATCAATCATGTGCTCATCTGGAATATCCGTTACTTTTATATTCAATCTTTGGAAGTTGTCAATGTGTTCTGGAATTGAATGCTTTTGCTTGAGATTTATCAATTGGTTGAAGAAGGTATTGCTCCTTGTATCCTCATAGTGTGCTATCATTTATTATGAGAAAATTGTCCAAGTGACAAGTGATTTTTGAGAACAAAGCCATCGATACCATACAAATTGATTGGGTTCTAAATATAAAGATGCAATTTGTACCTTTGTGTGTGTGGCACATCATGTAGATAAAATAATTGCTCCATCTGGAGTATTCATGTGATTGGATCCTTGCCATCAAACTTCCTCATATCGATCTTAGGAAAGTGGTTGGTCTTCAACCCAAAGTTGGAATTTCTCCATTCTTGATTCATCTTCATTGTGTCCTCATCATGAATTTCATGGGATACATTTTCACTTTCAGGTGGCCTCTCTATTAACAATTTTTTCAATCCTTCCATGATCTCCCTTTTTAAATCATCCATCTTATTATCCATTATTGCTTCCAACTTAGCTTCAGTTGAATCCATCATCCCTTATAGTTCATATTTTGTTACTGCATTATTTTCTAAATCATTTATGTCCCTATGCATTTTCTCACCTTCATCAAGACTTCAAGAAGGACTGTCTAGAGGATTATTTGGTGTAGAAGTTCCATTTTTTGGTGGCATGTTGGCCAAGTATCACTTTTAAACCTTGATTTCAAGATGTTTTTGCTAGAGGATCATTCTTTTGGTGTATCTCCAAAATTTTGACCCTTCTCAGTCTGGAAATTTTGTTCTTTAGTTATCTTATATGTCTTCTCTACAATTCCATAGGTCTGATCAAAATTGGATGTGCCAAGTGGAAGTTATGGTAACTTCCCCACACCTTGATGATTTTTGGCCCTTCCAGGAGAGCATACTTTTAAAGCGTTCCAAGAGAATAATATATGATATTTGAATTTGAAATGTGAACCATAAATACTACAGTCTATCCACTTTTCAATGCAACTAGTCTCACTTAATTTGGATACTCATTGAAGAATATATCTTTGTTTTACCCGGAACACTTGTTTGAGACTAGTTAATATTACTAGTCAACTACCCTATCTTACACGGGGTGTATCTACAAAATTAGGATGACCTGGAAGCTGAAATTTTTATCACAGACTTCGTTGGACCGACCAATCCACCAGCCAAGAGATTAGGAGCTAGGTATATAATCACTACAACAAAGTATTTGACCATATGGGTAGAAGCAATACCGGTCATAGACTGCAACGTAGAGACTGCTACATGATTTCTACTTGAGAATGTCATTATAAGATTTGGTTTCCCGCACATTTTACTGAGTGATCATGGGACACACTTCTTGAATAAGACGATTCCAACATTGACTGAGGAGTTTCAAATTCACCATGAGAGGAGCACGTTGTATCACCCTCAAGAAAATGGGATAGTGGAAGCATTTAATAAGATTTTAGAGAATGCTCTGACGAATATCTGCAACATAGGAAGGGATGATTGGGACTTGAGGATCCCTATAGTATTATGGGCATATAGGACTACAAGAAAAAAGTTGACAGGATAGACACCTTTTAGGTTGGTATATGGGAAAGAAGCAGTAATGTCAATGGAATTTATTGTGCCAAGATTGTGCGTTGCAATGATTGTTGATCTTTCATACTCTAGCATAGTAGAGGAAAGATTTTCATAGTTGTTACAGCTCGAGGAAGATTGATTTGTCACAGGATTCCATCAAAAATTCCAGAAGGAAAGAGAAAAGGCATGGCATGATAGGCATATTAAACAGAAAAAGTTTCAAGTGGGAGACTTAGTGTTGTTATACAACAACAAGTTCATGCAACACCCAAGGAAGTTTAGGATGCATTGGTTAGGTCCATATGTAATCAAGTATGTGATAGAAGCAGGTGTTGTGCAACTAGAAATGTTGAATGGTGAATTCTTAGGGGGACTGGTGAATGGGAGTCAACTAAAACCTTATAGGGATGGTCGATCATCCATGCACTAGTATGACCTACACATGAACCTATGTACCATATTAGTGTATTATAGTAAGAAAAATAAAAAGAAAAGAGAAAGTGGAAAAAAAGAAAAAGAAAAGAAAAAGTGGAAAAAATAATAACCTAAGTGAAGGCAAGAAACATAAAGTTGAAGTGCTAGTCAAGGGTCAAGAAGTTAAGATAGTTCAGAGAAAGAAAGAAATAGGAGAATTACATGGATGAGAACAAAGAGGAAGCAAGATACATATACCACAAGGGTAAGTGTGCAGAATAAGTGAGTTATGCGCTAATAAAGGATCACGCAGAGGAAGTGAATTGCACATAAAAGAAAAGATTATGTAGTGAATGAATGAATAAGATGGAGAACTACACAAAAGAAGAAGTAGACAGACAGTTAAAGGAATTAAAGAGAGGAAATGATGGTTAAGAATAATTAATGATGACACATCATGGAGACGTGTAGTCATAAATGGAAAGTGTCGATGGAAATCATGATAGACTAGTAGATCGAGGAAAAAATACTGTGAAGGATTTAGAATTAATGCAATGTTAAAGAAGGTATTGATTGCACAACAATAGTGTATTAGATAGTTTATTCAGCTGCCATGGTAAATGGATAGTTGTCGAAGGGGCACAAAAGTTGTTGAAGGGTCGACAGGAAAACATTATTTTTATTTTGAGTTTGCAGTGACTAGAGAGAGCCAAGAGAAATGTTGCAGAGCCTTGAGAAACACCACATAGTTGAAGGAGTTGTCACAATTAACACTATTGTAGAAATGGCATCGCTAAAGGAAACAAAATTGGAAAAGAAGAAAGGATGAACTATAGAAGAAAAAACTCTACCAGAAGTTAAGGAGACTCTGGGAGCATCCTCATCAAAGCCAAGGTTTCCAAGGGACTACATTCCACCAAGGAAGGATGATGCCAAACCAGTTAAGTTAAAGAAGGAGGCCAGGTATGAATTGGTGACACCTGAAATCCCAGCTAGGGTAATCATTGAAGAGGATATGTTAGGCAAGGTGTTGCAACTAAAATGCGTAGACCACGACATCACAGATATAACAAAGTTCCCCAAACTTGCATCGAACCACTACTTGGAGATGAAAATCGATGCAAAGACATACCTACCCGTAGTTGAGCCATAGGTATGGGCCAAAGGGTTGGAGCAAGTTGGTCTATTGAATCTATTTGACATCTTGCACTTTGGGAGGAGCCGAGAGATTAATGCATATGTAAAGATGTTATTAAGTTGTGTGCACGGTGGCTACCTGTGGTTAGACATGTTGATTTTTATAGACACATATTTAATTGCATGAATCACAGGATTTTTTTCACATGGGAAAGATCCTACATTGTTGTTCGTAGACATAAAGAATGAGAAGTCTCTATCAGAGACCATGAAGGATAAATTCCACGTAGTTAGAGGTGTGCAAGGATTGGATGTGCCAAGTATATGTGACTCAATGGTATGATTTGCAACACAAGTGTTGGAATGAAAATTGCTAAGAAAGCACATGAAAGACCAAGGGTTTGCATGCATGATAGCTACGGTCGAGAAATGTGTAGAAGGGGTAATTATGAGTTGGGAAACATTTTTACTAAACTAGTTCCTGATAGACTATGCGGAAGCACAGGACAAAGGAATAGAATTCCACTAATCATGGTTATTACTTCTAATCCTGTTAGAAACATAGAAAGAACCAAAGGATGCACAGTTTCTAGGTATGAGAGGCAAGTTGTGCTTGGCCTTCAAGTATAAAAAATTGTGGTACACGACGCACAAGGGACAACAACTCAATAATGATACTGAATTCTATCTGTATAATGAAATGATTAGGTAGTGTATCTAAGATATGTTGTTCCTAAAGTCAACACCTGACTTCTAAAGGGCAGATCTAGGTCACCTCAAGTCTTGGAATGGTTGATTTTTTTATTTTTGTTGGTCAATTAGCGGGTTGGTTTTACCAAGACAAGAGCATGGTTGGGTTGGAAAAATGATATGGACAAGGGTCCTCCTTGTATGGTGGCACACAAATGAAAAACATATGAGATAATAGAGGTAAAAAACAAAGGGAAACAACAAACCACTCAATGAATAATCTGTTGTAAGAAGTTTAAGTCTTAAAATATCATTTCAAGGCATTAAACATGTATCTAAACACAATTGGTCCGACAGGTTGCAATTAAAAATAATCTTCACCAAAGAAATAGTTGTTTTACATGTTGCATATTAGTAGAGTTAATTTATACAATAGCTGAAGGAAATGAAATGCACTTCGCACAAATAAAAAATTTCATTCAAGATAAGATAAAAGCACATGAAGATTTGGACAAAACACACTGTCATCAAGAGTATATTCACCAAGTAGAGAGCTTTAATCCATGCACAGAATATTTTCAACCAGTCTGATGTATTGATCTTCTTCCCAAAAACCAAACCCTTAAAACATACACAAATTGCCTATTTATCAAAGATGAAGAGGCTCTCGACCTTCTGGAACTGAGGCTTAACTCTACACCATCAATTGAAGAACAACTTATTGACTTAACTAAAATATTGTTGGAGTATGGTAATGTATACTTCTAACTTGACTTAATCAAAAGAAGTGGATCATATCAAACACAAATGACCACTTATTATGTCTTCATCTAAAAGAGTCTTGCATCTAAACAATTAAAATTGTTGCTAATGATAAAAATAAATTGATGCATATGCTAGAGTGAACTGAGATTTGAGAGAACTAACTAGGAATGATAGAACTAGATTCTGTGGCAATCGTTTGTATCCATGCACATTGTTGGAGGCCAACTAGGAGATAATTGGATGTGTTGGCAGCATTTTTCTTCAACTTCTCTCATGGGGGAAGAAGCAAGTCTTCTAGCGCTTTTTCTGGAGCCTTTGATATTTCTTCTGTAGTCTGGAGCATAGTTTCTCCAATTCCTGGTTGTGGTGGTGCATGGTCTAGATCTGAACCTTAAGTTTTGTACCTTTTGACTATCATGGAGCTTCTATGTCTTGATTGTAACCGACCTTTCCTTCTTGTCTTACTCTGTGATGGACTAGTTGTGTTCTGATGGTGTTTTTCTTCTCCTCGTCCTCATGTCATACCCATGAAATTCCTCAGGTTCCTTTGAATCTGAGTTTCTTATAGATGATAAATATGATTCCATAGACCGGGTCGACGTTCCCTTCATTTGGAATTGTTTACAAAACTTTAAAACATGCAATTAATGAGGATAATCCACTTCGAAAATTCGTCATTCGGGATTTTTTGAATGCAGAGTATGAATATATCCTAGAGGACGATCTCCCAGAGTGATGTGGCAGTTCAGGGCTCCGATGCTTTGGGGAACTGTGTTTTCTCTTGATAGAAATCACTCAGAGTGAAAATATCTCGGAGTGACATGGAAACATTTCAACACTTCTATGTTCGGGGGGCTCCGGCATTTAGACAACTCGAAGCTCTAGAGCTCCAAGGAATTGTGCTTTCTATGGGTTGAAACATCTCGGAGTGACGATGCTCTGGAGTTACATGGAAGCATGTTTTCATATTCAGTGATGTGTCATAAAAATAAGAATGGCATGTGTAACTTGAAAATAGCATGGATAACGTAACCAAAGTGCCTGAAATGAGTGCCATGTGTCATCTAAAATCAACCGACAGGTGGCATATGACACATTGGTTGAAGAAGACCTTATGAGAAAGGGGCTATAGTGCTTCAGCACTTTGACACTTCTTCATTCGGAAGCTTTTGACTGTAGAGTATGAATATCTCTCGAATGACCGATCTCCCGGAGTGACATGGCAGTTCGGGGCTCCGATACTTTGGAGGTTCGCTCTTGTTTTGGATTTAAATCTCCCAGAGTGACAATGTTCTAGAGTGAAACTTCATATGCTTTGTTTTTAAACCTCACACAATTTTGAAACCTAGAATGCACAAGAGTCATTTATCTTAATTGACTATTGGATATACACCGTCGGAAATTTAACCTATATGTTTGCTCACAATCTAAGCCCAAAATCCACTGCTCTGAATTGTTGCACTTTTCTTTTTGATGTTTCCTGTGCAAACAAAGGACTTGGTAGAATTGTTGCACACTCAATCAATGATAAACATGATAAAAAATATTTTGAACCCAAACCATGACATGAAATTATCCTTCAAGAAAACAGAAATAATTGGTGCAAAATAAGTAAATATGGGTAGGGGCCATTGAAGTTGAGTCATTAAAACATGGAGAATAAATTAGCAAACACAAAACAAAAAAAATAAGGATTTAAAGAAGATGTTATAGGTGAACAGGGTAGGGAAGCGATGCATACCTAAGGTCCAACAAGATACATCACGAATTTATCCACTGCTTGTAGAAACTTACAAATTGATTGCACAGTTCATGTCAGACCATTATCGTATGTACATACAAGCATAGAAAGATATGAGAGATGAATATGTCAAGACAAAGTATCGAATAACATAGGAGGACATAGAACTAATTATGTAGGACTGGGACACAGACTTGAAGGTCCCATCGAATGAACAAGAAACCAAAACACAAGATCATGATATTGAGGAAGTACAAGGCCCGGGACATGATGCAAGCAAGAAGAGGAAATATGTAGAGACAGAGAAGAGAAAATTAGTGTCGCATCGGAAGAAGCAGAAAGCAGACAAAGAAACCAATCCACTGGAACTGACGAAAGACTACTTCGAGAGATTTGGGGAGAAAGTTAAGGAGACCATCGATGACGTGTTTCAACACATGATAGATGATCAAGAAGGACTGAACAAAAATATAAAGGAATAAATGATTTCACTGTGCCAATTGATGGAAGCAACCAGGATAGAAACTACGCAGCAAACAAAAGAAGGACCAACGACAAGCATAAGAAGGCCAATAGAAGCAAGATCGATAGTCTCTAATGCATTAGAGGTAAAGTGATCCAGGTGGATATCGGTGGCCACCCACCTTTCCCAGCTAGCTAAAAACAACTTTCTAGCAATTTTGATAATTTACTATTTTTAGCAGTTTTTCGGGTCCTGAACTTCCGAAGTCGTTTTGAGGCCCTAAACGATGTTTTTTGGAGTATGTTGCGGTCGCAAAATATGATCATAGGTTTTTTGTGCAATTTTTGTAGTCCTTGGATAGATCTTTCCAATGGGATATCATACGCCTAAAATGGATATCGTATGCAAAAGTTAGGACCCCGGGAAGTTGATGTATTGACTTACCCAAACGAGGCCCACATGACTTTTGGCACTTCATCTCCTGGGGTTAGGTTTTTGGATGTTTAGGGTTTTTGAAACTCCTGTTTATTGTAAAACTGCGTTGAGAGACTCATTGTAATCATCTTCTTGTGAATGAGCATAGCCGTCACATCTCTTCTCAGAGATAAGCCGCCACCATTCCAGCAAGCTTGTTTTCCGCTGCATTTTACAGTTTCATCTTATTTCCTTATTGAATAGAAAACCATTTTTACGGTATCTCTGTTATTATGTGTTAAGCATTTGGTAATAATCTGTAGTCATCTCATTCTTCTCATAAAATATGGATCAGTGGTATCAGAGCAGTCTTCTCCTTGTCGTCTTAAAGCATGTCCCCAACGAGGTCAGAGCACAAAGATTTGGGTCTCGAGCTCGTTTCTCTTGAGGACAAAATCTCTCGCACACCCAAGTGACCTCTCATGGAAGGAGAAAAGAAAGATGACAGGACATGAGATCCTTTCAAACTTTTGATTGAGGAATCCCTCACAAAACAGAGGAATGAGATGATGGATAATTTCACGCAAATCCTTCGACGACTACGAACAGGCAACGCATCTTCTTCGAGCAGAGGCACCGCCCCCTTCAAGGTACAAATAAACTTTGATATTCCTATATTTGAAGGTCAGATAGATGCACATGTTGTATACAAGTGGTTGAATCTACTAGAAGGGTATTTCTCTGTCCATAACTTTTCGAATAGAGAAAAGATTACTTTTGCGCTCCTCAAAGTTGTTCCCCATGTCAAAGATTGGTGGGAAACTTTCTGTGAGAAAAAGGAAAGAGAGGAACCTTCATTATTTACAGTCACAGTCACCTGTGAATCCTTCAGAAATGCTATTAAGGAACAATACTACCATGTCGGAAGTTATGACAACTTGTATACCAAATGGACCACACTGCGGCAAGAAAGAGACCAAGCAGTGCCAGATTTCAAAAATATTTTCTATACCTTGCGCACCAAGTTGGGTATCAAAGATTCAGAGAGACATCTGGTGCTCAAGTATCACAGTGCTCTGCATAGATACATCCAGACTNACTAGAAGGGTATTTCTCTGTCCATAACTTTTCGAATAGAGAAAAGATTACTTTTGCGCTCCTCAAAGTTGTTCCCCATGTCAAAGATTGGTGGGAAACTTTCTGTGAGAAAAAGGAAACAGAGGAACCTTCATTATTTACAGTCACAGCCACCTGTGAATCCTTCAGAAATTCTATTAAGGAACAATACTACCATGTCGGAAGTTATGACAACTTGTATACCAAATGGACCACACTGCGGCAAGAAAGAGACCAAGCAGTGCCAGATTTCACAAATATTTTCTATACCTTGCGCACCAAGTTGGGTATCAAAGATTCAGAGAGACATCTAGTGCTCAAGTATCACAGTGCTCTGCATAGATACATCCAGATCGAAATGGAATTTCTGGACATCTCATTCTTGGGCATGACCTACCGATATGTCGTCAAAATCGGGCAGAAGCTCAAACAAAAGACGCGACAATTTGGTTTGGGGAACCCCTCACAACAAAAGCCAGGAAAGGGTGGCCCCAACCCACAAAAAAAAGGACAGAGAAAATATGCACAGTATCAGGACAACCAGTCCAAGCTGCAAGCAAAGAAGGACACCAGAAAGACAAAGAAAGATACCGGGAAGTGGTGCAACTTCCATAAGAGCCCTTGGCATAACATTGTTGGTTGTCGCTCAAAGTAGACGCTGGTGGCTAAAGTGAAAGCCTCTGAATCAGATGCGGGTTCTGACTCTGAGTCATAACCAGAAAGGGGAATATGGATCATTGACGCGGAACACAATGCCACCGTTGCTACCATCAAGCTCCAACATGGTGAAATAGACGAGCCAGAAGAAGCAGAGCACCTCTTTCATTCCCAGATGTGGGTAAAAGGCACCCCACTGCACTTCATTGTTGATAGTGGTAGCCAGAAGAACCTCATATCAGTAGAGGTCGTCAAGCAACTGGCCCTGCCAACAATGTCACACCCACAATCCTACACCATTGGATGGCTCCGCCAAGGAAGCGATCTTCGCGTCAGCCAACAGTGTCGATTGTCGTACGGTATCAAGCCCTTCAAAGATGAGGTATTGTGTGATGTTTCTCCTCTTGAAGTTTGTGATGTTCTT
>JASDQU010506812.1:61330-90033 GCA_032191745.1 Picea mariana
CAATTATGATTTAAATGTAGTTATTTTAATGCTTAGATCTGTTAGAAGGGAGATATGAAATCACTATCATCAATTTATGTTATATAAGGGTAAATGTCTTCATTGCTGCAATATGTTGTCCTTTTGAGTCTATAATATTATATTTTCATAGTCAACTATGTAAGTAATCTCATTGCAATTATGATTTAAATGTAGTTATTTTAATGCTTGGATTTGTTAGAAGGGAGATATGAAATCACTATCATCAATTTCTGTTATATAAGGGTAAATGTCTTCATTACTGCAATATGTCGTTCTTTTGAGTCTCATAGTCAACTGTGTAAGTAATCACATTGCAATTATGATTTAAATGTAGTTATTTTAATGCTTAGATCTATTAGAAGGGAGATACAGAATCATTATCATCAATTTTTGTTATTGATATAATCTAGGGCCCACCTTATCCATATATAAGGTGGGCCCTAGATTATATTTGTCAGTCTGAGAGATTGAAAAATATTAGGGTTAGTGGTTATTGTTTTCTACATCCCTTGTTGCTCAATTATGTTCTACGTTATTTCAAGTATATGATTTTTATTTTTTCTGCTACATAAGCACCAAGATGCTATATCCAAGACTTGATCACAGGATATTTTCTAATTTCTTTTGCATATCTTCCGATGTTTCTAGGAAGCCATGGCAAAGGATACTTTGGAGTGGGCCACAGAACCAAACCTTAATCTCAAAGGATATCTGACTAGTGTGTATTTGCATCCTATCTTTAAGACTGAAGATAATGATCATAATGAAATGGGAGAATGGAGAGATGATGATAGTTTGGTACTGACAAAGCGTGATTCAAAACTGAACACCCCTAGAGCTAGTGAAAACAATTACCTTGCATCACCAGAGTATGAAGTGGAGACCTATAACTACCAAGTCTAATATGCTTCCATAGTTAATTCTCCAGAGAGGGTGCTTAGAAGATTCCTAGATCATTGAAAGGATAATTCACTGGGATTGTTGAATTTGTAGGAGATGAGAGGGAATAGAACGCTCAACCTTCATTCATTACATTTGTTGGTGTATAGTACAAACTAATTTATTATAATACATGATATTTTTTGAACAGGTTTAAGAAGAAATGGGCACTATAAGATAAATTTGAAGTTATTAACTTGAAGAGAAAAAGAAATCACATATATTGATTGCCATATAGGTGAGCATGCTTCTCTTTTGAGCCTTGTTTTCTTTGTTGGCATGAACTATTCAAACAACAGGAAATATTAATTACATGATATCACAAAAAAGTCATCTAATGGTTAGCTCCACAATAGTCACATTGAATACAACTTCCACAATAAAAGTAATTTATGTTGGAGAGCTTTCAACACTTTCAAAATGTGTGGAAGGTAAAATGGGTTGCCTGTGTTGTAATATATTTTGAACAGGGTTTAATTGACTACATTCATTGGGTGATTTGTTTGGGAAAACACGAAATTATAAAAAATCTCCATCAATGGCAATTAAATTTGCTAATTCGTCGTATTTAATTGCCACCAAATTTTGCAATTTTAACTGCCATAAATCTAATTCATAACACAAAGATCTAGTCAAAAAAAAATAGTTTTTGTTACACCGTCCTTCTCTACGTCAAAGGCTCCTTCCTGGCTCTCAATTTCCTCTAGGCAGCCCACAGGGATCAACTAAGCGATGTGACCTCGGCCCCCAGATTTTAAACTCTTCCACTACTAGATCGTTGTCAAGGACACAAAATGGATGGACATGCTCGCATAAATACTCAATTATCGCATCAATACATATCCTTTCATAAGGGACTTTCTCTTTGTTTTCTTTTTCAAACAAACTTCTCTTCTCTATTGGCAGGGACTTGCTGCCCTTACAACCAGTCTTGTTAAATTTACTAACTAATACCTTACATTGGTTTGGGTTTCAAATGTAGTTTGCACTTATTTGTTGGGAGTTTTAAATGTAGTTTTCATCTTTCTTAAATTTACTAACTAATATTTTACTTTGATTTGGGATTTCAAATGTAATTTGTACTTATTTGGAGGAACATGATTATTTAATTTTGAAGTTTTAAGCATTGATCCAATCATGCTCCCATCTCCAAGTGAGATAATTATTTGGAGGAACTCTTCAATTTTGAAGTATCAAGCATTGATCCAATCATGTTCTTGTCTCCAAGTAAGATAGTCATTTCTTTTTAGTGTAATTTTCTAACGATTTCTTCTAACATATTAATAGTTAATCATTTGACTCTAAGCAATGGTTTTTCTTTATTGTTGAAATGATGCCATTACCACATATCCATCTTTTCCAATATGTTGGTTTATGATAAGTTCTTTCTTTGTTTGTTTTTTTAATTTTTCTTTGAGAATAACCAAAGTATTCCTTTATTCCATGAGTTGATGATAGAGACATTGAAGTAATCTTATTTTTGTCATGTGGCATATCCAATGGTTTCTTTTTCCATTAAGCTCACCCTAAATTGGGCATATTTCACATTCACGTTATAGAGCTTTTCATCCATACATAAGTATTAACAATAAATACTACATTGTTCATTGTATGTGAAATAATATTTAATGAGATACTTTCGTGTTTACACGGCTTTTTGAACATATAGAATAGTGAAGATGGATCAATTTTCTCAGCGCAATACGAAGACCACTCGATTCGAATCTTAATCTCGACCATGGAAAAAGGCATATACCATGGGGCCTACTTTAGAGTGGAGAACCGACTTAAAACCCTCATAAAAGTGGCCATACAGTGTGGTGTGGGAAGTAAACCTTGCCCATACTTTTTGTTGCAGCACTGTTCAAACCCCAACACTACATATCTTCGAACCCCAGTACTTCATATCTTCAGATTCCAGACTTCGAGATCCCGGCAATGGCGTCGAAGCTCCTATCAATGGCGTCAAGAAGAGCCGCCAGAACTCTCGTCAATGGCCGCCTGGCTGCCTCTTTCTCAACGGCGGCAGCAAGAGCAGTAGAAGAAACCGTGGAGGAAACTGTGGAAGGAATCACAATGAAGGGCGTCAAGATAGCAGGCCGGCCCCTGTACCTCGACATGCAAGCCACATCCCCGGTMGATCCCAGGGTTCTGGACGCTATGATGCCATWCTACATGTACCAATACGGAAACCCTCATTCTCGAACCCATCTCTTCGGTTGGGAATCCGACACGGCCGTGGAAAAGGCCAGAGAGCAGGTGGCCTCTCTAATCGGCGCAAGCCCTAAGGAAATAATCTTCACCTCGGGCGCCACTGAATCGAACAACATATCCATCAAGGGCGTCATGCATTTCTTCAAAGACAAGAAAAGACACGTCATCACCACGCAGACGGAGCACAAGTGCGTCCTGGACTCTTGCCGGCACCTGCAGCAGGAGGGTTTCGAGGTCACCTACTTGCCCGTGAAAAAAGACGGCCTCATCGACATCGACGAGCTCAAGGCCGCCATCAGGCCCGACACAGGCTTGGTCTCTGTCATGACTGTTCATAATGAAATTGGTGTGATTCAGCCCATTGAAGAAATAGGTGAAATCTGTAGGCAAAACAAAATTTTCCTCCACACTGAYGCGGCCCAGGCCGCTGGTAAAATTCCTGTCAATGTCGATGAGATGAAGGTGGATTTGATGTCATTGAGTGGGCATAAGATTTATGGGCCCAAGGGGATTGGGGCTTTGTATATGCGCCGCAGGCCGCGGGTTCGAGTCGAGCCGCAGATGAACGGCGGAGGGCARGARAGGGGGATCAGAAGTGGGACAGTGCCGACTCCGTTGGCTGTCGGCATGGGCGCTGCYTGTGAGTTGGCGATGAAAGAGATGGCTTATGACCAGAGGCATGTATCGGCGCTGCAGGAGCGATTGTTGAGTGGGATTAAGGGGCAGCTTGATGGCGTTGAGATCAATGGGAGCGCGGAGCGTCGGTATGCGGGGAATCTCAATCTGTCGTTTGCTTATGTAGAGGGGGAGAGCCTTCTCATGGGTCTTAAGGAGGTTGCAGTCTCGAGCGGCAGCGCGTGCACGAGTGCCAGTCTTGAGCCCTCTTATGTTTTGAGGGCTTTGGGGGTTGAGGAAGACATGGCTCATACTTCTATTAGATTTGGGATTGGGAGGTTCACCACGCCGCAAGAGATCGATAGGACCATTAAGCTTACTGTTGATCAGGTTCAGAAGCTGAGAGAGATGAGTCCGCTGTGGGAAATGGTGAAAGAAGGAATCGATATAAAAAATATCCAGTGGTCGCAGCATTAGAGTGGTCGAGTATTCACATAATCAAGAGGKYATGTTTGCCACCACTGATTCTCCATTATAAATGCTCTCCAGTTTGTAATATGCAACACTCGACATATCAGTGGGTCACCTTTAATGACCTTACATGCCAAGTTGTACACTCATAAAGCAAGTTTGATCTAGATAAGTATACCCGTGCTGAGTTTAATGTATTTGTATCATCTTTGGTTCAGATGTAAAATAAATGGTTTAATAGTGCTTGCCGTTTTTTCAAGTTCAACTATCACTGTTTAGTATTTGGGAACTATAAATCTTTGTTCTATGATGATCTGTTTTTTGGTAGAAGATGCTTCCTTTAACTATTAGTTCTGTGGCCTGTTGGTTGTACCTACATCAAAATCCTTTAACTATTAGTTTCTGTGGCCTGTTGGTTGTACCTACATCAAAATTGCAAGGTAAATCAAAAGGGATGGGAGAAGGATTAGGAAAATTAGTAGCTATAGAGCACGCCCAGGGAGATAGAGTCTCACACAGGTTTGCCGATCGGCTGTCGAGTACGCCCAGGGAGATAGAATCTCACACAGGTTTTGAGTTTTCATTTTTAATTTCTGCGTCATAAGTTTGCTTACAGGTCGACTAAAAGCGTTCAGGGACTAGGGTTTACTTTACATGTGGAACGCTCGCAGACAGTATTTCTGGCAATTATTCGTGTGGATATTTTCATCGCAGACTACACAGGCCATATGATTATATTTCATCGGTGTTCTCTTTCCCTAATTTGGCTTCTTATCCTTTCTGTTTTGATTGCATATTCATATATTTTTTCTATTACCTTATTTACTCAGCTATATCCTACTCTGACTGATAACTTTGGATGAGGTGTGGATTGGGGATGGGGTTTTCTGCACAGATGCAGGCAATTAGTTCATTAGGTTTATGGAAACCCAAATATCATATGTTGTTTCCATCTGTATTTTCGCTTTTTGCCCAATTGAATCTTTATTGAATCCGTTTTTTAAAGTTTTCATGTAATGCGACTTTCTTTGGTGAAAGATTTGGATTAATCGACCTGTTCAGCATTCCACACTTTTTTTTTTCAGGTATTTGCTTTAAGAAATATCTGTAATTCGATCTGTTTGAGGATGGTTTGGATTTGTGTAAAAATTATAGACATATTTTTGGCATTGAATTTTGGAAGGTTTATATGTGCAGAAAATTTAATTAAATAATGACGCTAAGTTGATTGTTTAACACGTTTTTGAACCTGATTCATTTTCTGGCCCTTATATATTCTTGAAATATATCAGGACTTAGTCAAGTCTTACCTTTCTAGGTATTTTGATTATGTTTTACAATTTTACTTTATGAAGAAGCTCGACCTTATAGTGCCGATAACAGGACTGTGGCCCCTCATGATTCTGTAAGTGATTTGGATTTTCTGATTTTCTAAATTAATTATCCGGAGGTTGGGATTTCGATTATGTTTTATAATTATATGCAATTGCTTTACGGAGAAGATTGGCCCTTTAGTCCTGATAACAGGACCGCCGCCCCTTATGCTTTTTGCTTTTCAGTAGAAGATAAGGTTTCTTGGTTTATTTGGAGTAGATCTGAGGACGGAATGTTACAAGCTTTAAAGCCCCCCGCTCCACTATTATCCTAATAAGTATTTTTTTAATCATGTAGTCTCTTCAATATTGGTTTATTTTTTTATTTAGATGGTTTACCTGTAGTTTAATGGCAGGAAATTTGAGAGCCCATCCATGACAGAAATCGTAAAGGGGAGCCCAACCATTACAGAAAACACAAAGTCATACAATGGGTTTGATGCTAAGTATTTGTTGCGGTAGTTTCATTTAGTGGTTAAGTATTACAGTGTATAGATAACCTATCGGATTTCTAGATGGTTTAATTGTCGTTTAATGGCAGGGAGTATGAGAGCCCATCCATTACGGAAAGCTTACGGGTGAGAAGTCATACAGGGGGTTTGTGGTTTAATTATTTGTTGTGGCCGTTTCATTTAGTGACTAAGTATTGCAGGTGTATAGATGTAGTTCTGTTTTTCAACCTATAAGATTTTTGGTGTTTTGTATCACTTTTAGTGAATTTGGCAATTTTCTCATCTGTTACAGTTTGGCTGAGTACTTCAGGGTGTTTCTTATGGCATCTCTCCTCTGCAATCTGCAGCTGTATGGTTTCTGACTGGAAGTTGCAGATGTTACACTAACACAGTTTTCAGTAGGTGGGGTGAGATTTGGTGCCAAAAACATCATTCAAGAGGTTTGTTATTAAGGGTTTCTTAAGTTTTCGAAAATAACAGATATGTAACCTTGTGCTTTTGTCCACAGAATTGTGTTTTATAGGTGCAAAATTGTATGAATCAATCATGTAAGCTTAGGAACAAGAGGAG
This sequence comes from Picea mariana, assembly GCA_032191745.1. Taxonomy (NCBI): domain Eukaryota; kingdom Viridiplantae; phylum Streptophyta; class Pinopsida; order Pinales; family Pinaceae; genus Picea; species Picea mariana. Next base: position 67,986 of record JASDQU010506812.1, read on the forward strand.
GAATAAGGTTGAAGAATACTTCTGAATTCTTCTTGTTGTATTCGTACAGGAATCTTACACTTTGCATTAGGTGTCTCTTCCATGTTGAGTAATGGGTTACAACAACTATTAAAAATATAGGTTTTGTAAATAGAAGATGACATCTATTCTTCCTCTGCAGATTAAGTTGAAGAGATAAGAAGCCATGCGTTGTTCAGAGTAGCTATATGGAAGATCTTAATTGAAAATCAACAACGTTTACGTAATATACTTGACGGGGAGAAAACTGAAATTTAGGGTTGTAGATAAATCTAGTCAAATTTCTTATAATAAGCTAGGTTATAATTTTTGGATTTTCATTTTGATTTTGAAGGTGTAATCATTTGTGATGTACAGAGTGTGTACGTATCTGAAAACGGTTATGCTGACTATTTTGAAGCGGCAAAGCAAATAATATTTATGCGCTAATTTTGGAACTAAAGCCACTGGGAAATAGGTTCAATTATCTGCTGTATACGAGTTAATCGATCATCTGTGAAAGATCTCGTGGATTTTTGTTCTTGATTTTCAACTGTTGAATTGCTGCATTGCCGATCATCCAACGCTTTTTAAAGTCCTGGGTGAATGTTCTATGGTTTATTATAGACTCCAAACAGTAGATGCTATGTATGTGTATATGTTGGTACTTTGTGATGTAGAGGTATGCTTATTTGTACACGTTTGTTAGTATCCTTCATCAGATGTCGCAGCATCGAGTTGTCAATGAAGTTGCAGATTATTCAGCATTAATTGAGTCATCAATAGAGTTGCACACTACCGGTTGTTTGCAATTTCTTTGGACAGATTTCAGAGCGGCCTTTCGTACTATGATTTACACCTCGGATTTAATCTCTTGAAACTTGAGAGAGTCTCTTAGCTGTATGGCATTGTTTTCACCAATGGCGTCCGCTTGTGCATTGACCATGGCCTTTAATATCTCTGGACATGGTATTTCAATAGTTCAGAGTGGCTCTTGGCTGTATTACATTCTTCTCCTGGATGGACTTTTGTGCAGTGTTTCCTGTTTTTGTATTTCTTCAAGTGGGCGTGTCTGTCTTTTTCTGGTTTACCTTCAGGCGAGCATGGCTGTATGGGATTGTTTTCACTCTTGGCTTTCGCTTGTGCATTGACCATGATTTTCAACATCGCTGGACATGGTCTTTAATGCTTCAGAGTGGCTCTTAGCTCTATGGCATGGTTTATCTCCAAGATGGAATTTTGTGCGACGTGTCATGTTTGGGTATTCCTTCAAGTGAGCGTGTCTGTCCTTTTTCATATTTTCATTCAGGTGAGCATGAGAAGATGCTACGGGAGGTGCATTACTATCAGATTGCAGGGCAGTTTGATGAGGAAAAATAGCATCACAGTACAGAAGTGCTTCCACTTCCTTCTACCTCTAACCAAAGCTCACTATCTATTAGCAGGTATATCAAATTGTCTTCCTCACCCTAGCTGTCAGTGCAATGAACGAGTTGAATGGGTTGGCAATGTTTTTGCTCTGGCTTCCTGTTGTGGTTTTGACCATGGTCTTCAATACCTAAGTGGTTCTTAGCTGTATGGCATGATTTTCATCTTCAAGATGGACGTTTGTGCAATATATGTTCTGTTTGTCTTTTACCGGCTTGTCTTTCAGGGGAGTGAGAAGATGATATGCAAGGTGCAGTATTATCAGCATATTGCAGGCTTTACCTTACATGTGAAACTTTCGCAGGCAGTATTTTTGGCAGTTATAAAATATCATCATTCGTGTGGATTGTTTTCATTGCAGACTACAGAGTACATATGATTATATTTCATCGGTGTTCTCTTTCCCTAATTTGGCCTCTTATCCTTATTCACTATCCTAATAAGTATTTTTTAATCATGTAGTCTCTTGAATATCGGTTTACATTTTTATTTAGATGGTTTACCTGTTGTTTACTGTCAGGGAATTTGAGAGCCTATCCATTACAGAAATCATAAAGGGGAGTCCATCCATTATAGAAAACATGAAGTCATACAATGGGTTTGTTGCTAAGTACTTGTTGCGGCAGTTTCAGTTAGTGGTTAAGTATTGCAGGTGTATAGATAACCTATCGTATTTTTAGATGCTTTACTTGTCGTTTAATGGCAGGGAGTATGAGAGCCCATCCATTACGGAAAGCTTACAGGGGAGAAGTCATACAGGGTTTTTGTGGTTTAAGTATTTTTTGTGACTGTTTCATTTAGTGGCCAAGTATTGCAGGTTTATAGATCTAATTCTGTTTTTCAACCTATGGGATTTTTGGTGTTTTATAATACTTTTAGTGATTTGGCAATTTTTTCATCTGCTAAACAGTTTGGCTGTACTTCAGGGTGTATCTTATGGCTCCGGTCCGTCACAATCTACTGCTGTATGGTTTCTGACTGTAAGTTGCAGAGGGTACACTAACATGGTTTTGACGGGTGGACTTGAATCACTTTTCAGTAGGTGGGGTGAGCTTTGGTGCCAAGACCTTATTAGAGAGGTTTGCTATTAAGGGTTTCATAAGCTTTCGATAATCACAGATATGTACCCTTGTGCTCTTGTCCACAGAATTGTATTTTATAGGTGCCAAGATTGTATGAATAAATCCTGTAAGCTTAGGAACAAGAGGAGGAACAGGGGTGAGATTACTTCTGAATCGTTCTTGTTGTATTTGTACAGGAAGCTTATGCTTTGCATTAGGTGTCTCTTCCATGTTGAGTAATGGGTTACAACAGCTATTGTAAATGCAGGTCTTGTAAATAGAAGATGACATCTATATTTTCTCTGCAGATAAGTTGAAGAGAAAAGAAGCCACACGTTGTCAAGCTTAGCTATATGGAATCTCTTAATTGAAAATCAACAGCTTTTATGTAATATCGTCAATGGGGAGAAAACTGAAATTTAGGGTTGTGGTTAAATCTCATCATATTTCTTATAGTAAGCTAGGTTATAATTTTTGGATTTTCGTTTTGATTTTGAAGGTGTAATTGTTTGTGATGTATAGAGTGTGTAACAAGGAATATTTTAAGTATCTGAAAGAGTTCATGCTGTCGAGGCAAGTAGATCATTTTGAAGCAGCAAATCAAATGATATATATGCGCTGTTTTTGGAACTAAAGCCACTGGAAAATAGGTTCAATGATCTACCGTCTACCATTTAATCGATCATCTGTGAAAGGCCATTTACTCGATCATCTGTGAACGGTCTTGTGGATTTTCTTTCTTGATTTTCGACAGCTGAATTGCTGCATTGCCGTCATCAGATGATATCATCCAGCGCTTTTTAAAATCCTGGGCGAATGTACTGTGGTTTATAATAGACTTCAAACAGTAGATGCTCTGTATGTGTATATGTTGGTACTTTGTGATGTAGAGGTATGTGTATTTGTACACGTTTCATAGTATCCTTTTATTTTGAATTAGTTTCTTAAGCCCCTATATAGATTCATTGCTTCTATCTCGCCTTAATTGTTGAGGCAGGAATGTTTACTTCTGGTTGCATTTTCTTGAAGTCCAAACCTACAACAGATGTCGCAGCATCAGGTTGTCAGTGAAGTTGCAGAATGTTCAGCATTAATTGAGTCACCAATAGAGTTGCTGCTACTGGTTCCTCGCAATTTCCTTGGAGAGCTTTCAGAGTGGCCTTTCGTACTATGATTTACACCTCGGATTTAATCTCTCTTGAAACTTGAGTGTGGCTCTTGGCTGTATGGCATCGTGTTCACCTATGGCATCCGCTTGTGCATTGACCATGGTCTTCAACATCTCTGGACACGGTCTTTCAATACTTCACAGTGGCTCTTGACTGTATTACATTCTTCTCTTGGATGGACTTTTGTGCAGTGTGTCCTGTTTTTGTATTCCTTCAAGCAGGCGTGCCTGTCTTTTTCTGGTTTTCCTTCTGGCGAGCATGGTTGCATGGCATTGTTTTCACCCCTGGCATTCGCTTGTGCATTGACCATGGTTGTCAACATCTCTGGACATCTCCAAGATAGACTTTTGTCCAAATGTGTCATGTTTTGGTATTCCTTCAAGCGAGCATGTCTGTCCTTGTTTTCATTCAGGTGAGCATGAGAAAATGATATGGTAGGTGCATTACTGTCAGATTGCAGGGCAGTTTTAAGAGGAAAAATAGCATCACACTACATAAGTGCTTCCACTTCCTTCTACTTCTAACCAAAGCTCACTATCTATTAGCAGATATATCAAATTATCTTTCTCACCCTTGCTGTTGTGAAATGAATCAGTTGGCATTGTTTTTACCTCTGGCTTCCTGTTGTGGTATTGATCGCGGAAAACACCACAGAAGAGCTTCTACTTTCTTCTACATATACCAATTGAAGCTTAGCAGATATATCAAGTTGTATTCCTCACCGTAAGTGTAAAGAAATGAATGAATTGGTATTGTATTAGCCTCTGACTTCCTTTTTGGCATTGACCACGATCTCCAATACTTCAGAGTGGCTCGTAGATGTATGGCGTGGTTTTCAGCTTCAAGATGGACTCTTCAAGCGAGCGTGTCTGTCTGTTTTCTGGTGTCTGTTTCTTTTCTGGTCTTCCTACGGGGGAGCGTGAGAACATGATATTGGATGGGCATTGATATCAGATTGCAGGAACTTTGATGAGTAATAATAGCATAATACTACAGAAATGCTTCTTCTTCCATCTACTTCCAGTAACCAAATCTTACCATGATGTTAGCAGATGTATCAAATTCACTCCCTTGCCCTATACGAGTAATGAAATGATTTGAGTTCTCCCCTTCCTCCGAGGGTTTACCTATACGAGTAATGAAATGATTTGAGTTCTCCCCTTCCTCCTAGGGTTTCCCTATACGAGTAATGAAATGATTTGAGTTCTCCCCTTCCTCCTAGGGTTTAATATTATGAATTCAGATTTGTTGCAGATCTACCAGTCATTGTGGTGTTTTGATTGAGAAGTCGGGTAGAAATGTATCAAACATGGGCTATTCTTGTGCAATATGGCCCCTCTTTGTACTCTTTCAATCTAGTGTGTCTTCCTCAGGCGAGCATGACTTTCTTCCATGATTTATCAGATGTTAGCAGATATAGCAGATGTTCCACCCCTACCATGGGTGTAATATAATGATATGGCCCCTCTTCGTACTCTTTCAAACTAGCGTGTCTTCCTCAGGCGAGCATGACTTTCTTCCATGATCTATCAGATGTTAGCAGATATAGCAGATGTTCCACCCCTATCGTGGGTGTAATATAATGAATTCACCTTATAGGTGTAATGAAATGATTTGAGATCTCCCTCCTCATCTTAGGATTTAACATTGTGTAATGTAATGAATTCACCTTATAGGTGTAATGAAATGATTTGAGATGTCCCTCCTCATCTTAGGATTTAACATGATGAATTCACATTTACTTTATATCTGCCAGTCATTTGAGAACTTTGGTATAGAAAAGTATCAAACATGGGCCATTCGTGTGCAATAGTACTCTTTCAATCTAGCGTGTCTGTTTCAGGCAAGCGTCACTTTCTTCCACTGTATATCAGATGTTAGCAGATATATCAGGTGTAGCGGATATAGCAGCAGATGTTCCACCCCAATCCTGGGTGTAATATAATGAATTGGGATCTTCCTCTGCCTCCACAGGCGTCATGTAATGAATTTGCATTTCCAGACCTTGCTGATCATTATGGTGTATCCATTAAGAACTTTGTGGTGGTACAAATGTATCTGCACCTGCGGTCATTTAGAAACAGTTGGAAAATTATTGTATTATGGTCGGTTATAAATAAAATAGATGGAGATTGGTTTGTTCTATTTGTTGAAGAAACCAATATTGTTTTTAACATGATGGTTTGATTTTGAATGTCACTTTAAGAGCACTGCATATTTTTTGAATGTGTCACTTTAAGAGAAATACATATATTTTTTGAATGTCACTTTAAAAGAGCAATACATACATATATTTTTTGCATGTCACTTTAAAAGAGCAATACATACATATATTTTTTGAATGTCACTTTAAGAACAAAGAACTTTGATGGTAGTCACATAAAGGTGACCTAGTAATAGAGGTAGCGATCTGTTGAATCCAGATGAAGTTGAGTGTCCCAATTTCCCAGATTTCGATCTGTTGAATCCAGATAAAGTTGAGTGTCCCAATTTCCCAGATTTAAGTTAGGAAAAAGCAATCATCCGACATTGACACATTTGTTCACATTGACAGATGCACACAGAAGCACCTAAAACTTCATGAAAAGGGGTAATTTCTGATTCTATTTTTCTCGACTTCGCTCCCGCACTCGAGTTGCATTTGGATTTCAGTCACGGGGGTTTCACCTCCTTTACCTTGAGAACACTTGCTTCATGTTCTTAAGTTCTCGCTTCACAGAAGTTGTTTCTGAATACAGGGCGTAGAATACAGTTTCTGAATACAGGGCGTAGAATGCAGTTTCTGAATAATCGATTTCTTTCATTTGTTGCTCAATCTTGTATAGTTGGAATTGCTTTTAAGTTTTCGGTGCCTTCTCTCCAATCCAAACGTGTACTCTTGAATGGGGTTGATCGTTTCTATTATATTTACAGGGCTTTGAATGCATTTGCATTAAATTGATTTCTTTCATTTGTTGCTTCAATCATGTCAAAACTAGGTTTCTCTTTGCATGCTTTGAATTAGACCCTTTCTAAACAAGTTATTATCCTTCGTCGGTGCCTTCTCTCCAATCTAAACATGTACCACTTTTGAAAGGGATCAAGGGATTAATTCCACATTGAGTGTTCGATTGTTTCCACTAAACCTATGTTGAAGACAAATGCAAGCCATAATATGCATTCTTGTACTGCTAGATTTATAGAATGTCTCGCTCTACCTCCGGCCTCAAGACTATTGATTTTGTAGGTCTGTCCTTTCGGATATATCCATTCTCTCTTTTAAAGGAGGCTACCTGTGACGAGATCCACCTGTCCACTCTCAATGCTCGGCTTTTCCTTACTCACTGAGCTAATATCCATTCATCCTATGGGCTTTTCTGTGCTTACCCCACCCATCCTCCGTGCTTGGTTATAGTTTCCAATCCATGACCACTTTTGTAAAATTTGGTCTATATCAGTTGGACTGATCTTAGCGCCTCGCATGAGGGTTTTGTGGCCAATGACCCCGTTTTAAGCTATTAGTCCATCCCTCCACTTCTGCAATCTCTTCTTGTTAAATTAAAACTTTTTGTTTTCTTGTAATGCCTGCCCCATTATGTCAACCAAATTGAGTTGACATTTTCGCTTGACTTTGTTTACCAAATGATCGATATTGATTTGGTGAAAGAATTTTTTTGGATTCAAGATACATGCAACTGTGGATGTTCAAGTCGTCTTTAAGACTGATTTGGTGAGGTTCACAAATTCTACTGGATGTTCAAGTCGTCTTTAAGACTGATTTGGTGAGGTTCACAAATTCTACCAATTGCTTCTTGGCTCTCTACCTTGATCTTATTTCGTATCTTCTTCCTTATTCCATATTCCAATGTGAATATATTATTTTCTCCATTTCGATCTTCTTCTTTGTTCCATATTTCAATGTGAATATAGTAGTCGTTATTGGAGATGAACATGTAGATGGTTATATTGTTGTATACTTGGGTTATTAGGTGAAGGTTTTGAGATTGATTTGACGAGATATTTTATTTTATTTTGTGCTTCAACAATTCCACACATTGCATTTTGGGGCTTTTTGTTTCAATCTTAGTTCTCTATCCCTTTGGATCTTCTCTCTTATTCCAATGTCAATAATTCCACACATTACATACATTGCATTTTGGCTTTTTCTTCAATCTTAGTTCTCTATTATTCCTTTGGATCTTCTCTCTTATTCCAAGGTCAATAATTAGACACATTGCATTTTGGCTTTTTGCTTCAATCTTAGTTCTCTATTCCTTTGGATTTCTCTCTTATTCCAAGGTCAATATTGTTATTTATGGAAGATGCATATATAAACATATGATATGCTATGTGGTTGTATATATGGGTTTAGAGGAATTTCTTCTATTTTCTAAAGGAGTTATTTTGTATCTCATCTTTATTGTATTTTTGGGAGTTTCGTTTCATGTTCACATTTGGTGTATACATTATGCTATTTTAAGGATTTGGTTCATATTTGTCAAAGAATTGAGGACCATTGGATGCAAGGAAAACAATCCAACTGTGGAGGGAAAAGCCATTGATATCACTCTAGGCTCCCAAAGCTTTGAAGCAAATTAGGGTTGTTGGATGGAGGATAATTAGATCTCAAAACTTCATGGCCATCTCAACCATTAGATGAGGTTCATGGATCAGAGGGTTGAAGATGCATTTGAATCATATTTATAAGAGTCCATCATATGAAGGTGATATAGTAAACATGGGTAGCAATTTGTTGAATACATATGAAGCTAAGCACCCCAATTCTATAGATTTGAGCTACATAAGTGTCTAACATTAACATATTTGTTGCCATTGACAAACTTTCATGGCGTCGAAAGGCACTTTCTACAATCGAAGGGAATGAACAAAAAAAATATTGGGTAGACTCACAATAAAAATGAGGAAAGATATATATTAAATTTGGCAAATATAAATACAATTACTAAGCAGATTCATATTAAATCTTACAACCCTGAATGTTGAATAGTTTGTAACATCCTTTCCATATGTCAACTCAATGTAATCTTTTACAAAATTAAAATAAAGTAATAATAATAATAATGCTATGACGATTTAACTTGTTATCTATGAATCACTTGAGTTAGCCAAATGTTCATAGTTGATGTATAAAATTAAAAACAAATAATATTTTTTAATTGTTTTTTGTTGTTCATAGTTTATAGTCGATGAATTTGTACATTAATGTCCACACACACCAAGCTATGAAGATTTAGCTTGTTATATGCATGATAAGAAAGAAAATATATTAATGTCCACAAATGACCAAATTAGGTCAATGGGACTCAAAAGTACATTTATTTGTTGTTTGGATGATCAAAGAGTTTTCATATACAATGAATAGAGTGTTCAAAATAATCACAACTATCTAGTTTGTTGATCTCTCATTGGGATTTGGCAATGCTTGAGAGTTTCTCCCTTGTTCACCCTTCAGAAGCTTTTGTATAGAATTGTTTTTTAGGCTACAATTAGATATCTGTTTGCATTTTGTGCTATGTAGGGATGAGGTACATCACTAGTGGTTGGTCAAGGCTCAGCTCAAGTCTTTGATTCTGTAGATTATTCTGATTTTATTTCAGAATTAGTAGCTCTATGGAAGAGGATATAAGGTCCATTGTATATATCTTTCTAGTTTTATTTTGATTTTTGTAAATATTTTTCTCTAAATTAAAAAAAGAAGATGTTTTCTTCTACATTTGTACCTTTTAAAGGAGGAATCATGTGCATTTCTATTCTATCATTGGAACTATCCATCTTTATTGTTAGTCAGTGTTATTGTCATAGTAATAAGAATATTATCGTTTTGAGGATCTTTGTCTTTGGTAGTTTTTCTTGTAAAGTTTGTTCTAGTTGTTTATTAAAATCTTAGACCTAGGATTTAATGTAATTTAATGTTATTTTATTTTGAGATGGACATTGTCAAAATATTCTATAATTTGGGACATTTCGATTCTGACATAGGGAGGACCTTTGAAATGCCTCAGAAACATTTTTTTGGCTCACATATGGATGAATCCTATGTAACATTTAATGCAACAATAAAAAAAGGTTATAAAAGTTGAGAGTTGTTATGAATTGAAGGTTCTTCCCATTGTGTAGGCCTGATCCATATGAATGTTTGTTTTAGGAATGATATGGATGGTGACTTATACTTTGTAAGTTGGGATGAATTGCTTTCTCCACTTGACTAAGATCCCCAATGGATTATGTTGGTCGACAACCAATTAAACTAGACCATGATGCGACAAGACTTCTTCTCCCTTTTGGGAAGGTGGGGGATGTTTATGTTGGAAAAAGTAAACAATGGGAACATGTGTGTTTTTATTATTATTAGTATTATCTGGAAACATTGCTTATAGAAATTTATAGTTGTTCCTTTGGCTCCAATACCATGCTATGAAGGACATATTTATGTCATCAAAATAATCTAGGACTTGCACTTGGTTTTATTTATCCCTATTTTAGGTTTTTGAATCTAAGTCCTTGCATTAATACAAGCTTGATCTCCTCATGTTTGCTACTAGACCAAACACCCGTTGGAGTTACTTTACACACCTAGGATTTTTTTGTCTTAAGGTTTTTCCTTGTTTATTAGTCATAATTAGTCATTATTCAGTCTTCTATAATTTAAGGGAAAATATTCCACCTGGAGAATATTCTCTTTCAGTTGACACTTCAATTTGACTAGTTGAGTTGAGTTGAGTTTAGATGTTGCATTGGTTTTGTTACCATGCAACATTGGGATCATTATCATGCTAATTCGACCTTGCCTTGGTATCATCACCAAAGTGGTGCATTAGCCTTGATTCCCTGAGTTAACTCCTCACTACTCTATGTTCAGTCAGTTAACTGAAGACTAGTTGACTAGTTAACTCAACTAGGTGACAGTTTACTTCGGTAACTGTCGGAGAGACTAGACTAGGTGGCAGTTCACTCCCATAACTGCTAGTGTGTTTCTAGATCACTCTAGACCACCACTATGGCGCATTGGTTCACCTTCAATGCACACTCATTGAGCTGTACATAGTATATCATGTGTAAATTATTCATTATTCAAAACGGTTAATGAGAATTCTTTCATTCTTTTTCACCTTCTTCTTCTTTCTTCTATTTTCTCTCCAAATGTGTGTATCATTGTTTAGCTAGATCTATTTTGTGCAGGTTCAACACTTTTACATGGTATCAGAGTCGACGGACTGCTAAGCAAAAGCTACACCAAATTTTTTTGCAGGTACAAAAGATTGAAGACAGCGGAAAGATGGAATTCCAAAAAGAATTCATTCTTACACCTTACAACTATTTTGAATGGAAGGAGAAAATATCCATACATCTCCGAACCAGAGGGTTGTACAGGTTAACCTTGAATACAGATACAAAATCGACAACAGCCATAGAAAAATCCAAGTACTTAAATCGCATGGATGAGGCACTCAGAACAATTTGCAGTCTTATTTCTCTTGATTTCCTTTTTCATATATCTTCCTGTAAGACTCTCAATGAAGCTTGGACCACCTTGGAAAGGCTCTTTGGAAAACATGATGATATGAGGGGACACATGTTGGAGGTGGAGCTACTTACATTGGATCTTAAAAGCTTTGACAGTATCCAAGATTTCTTTACAAAATTCAAGGATTTACTGTTGCAACTCAAAGCTTGCGGGGTTGATAAATTGAAGGAGGAGAAACAAATGGTTCTCACCATTCTCTCCAAGCTTGGTCCTGAATTCTCTGTATTCATATCTACATTCCATACTGTCATATTTGCCTCTGGAGCCACCTAGAAGATGCTTTCTTTTGAGGACTTTATCGAATCTCTGACACAAGAGCAAACCAAGCTCATCAACATGGGTACAATCAAAGGCCCAAGGGCGCATGCACTCACTGTGCATGATGGCAGCCACAAATATCAGAAATCTAAAGATAAAGATAAATGAAAAGATTATGCACATTCGAAGAAGGACGGGTACACAAAACCCTTCACTGATGCCTCTGGATCTAAAGGGGAAAATGGAAGAAAATGAGAGAAAAGCACATACTGTCACAAATGATTCCATTCGAAATCTGCATGCATGCAAAAACAAATAGATCTGATGTCTCAAATACTTCTGCAAAACAACCTTGGAGATCGCATCCCCGAGGGTGCAAAGAAGAAGAAGGCAGAAGATTTGAATTCCAAGAAAGACAATTCTAGCCACGTCTTGATTGCAATCAACTCCTCTCTCGATGCTAGGATCGTAGATTCGGGAGCATCACATCACATGGCTGTCTCAGAAGCAGTCTATTCTTCATTGGATGCGTGCAAAGGTCCTCCTATTCTGATGTGGGACAACTCTTTTGTCGAAGTCATCAGTAAATGAAGGATTGAACTCACCAATGGAAGCTTCGAGAATGTGTTGCATGTTTCCAAACTTTCTATCAACCTTCTCTTCATGTATCGGATGACAAATTCCGGCACCAGAAAAAAAGTCATCTTCACACCAAATTTCGTGGACATTTACGACATGCAAACCAATTCCAAGGTTGCTACCGGTGAGGTAAATCATCAGTCTAGATTGTATACATTTTTTGAATTCATTGAACCTAATTATGCTTTATTGCTACTCATGCTAATGAAAGTAGTAGGATATGACACGAAAGGTTTGGACATTTGAATTTCAGATACATGCAACAACTTAGCGAGCACAAATTGGTTGATGGTCTACCAGACATTCATTTCTCCAAGGGAGTATGTGAGGGATGTGTTATCGAAAAACACCCTCAAGAGAAATTCGACAAAGGAAAGTCTCAGCGAGCCTTTGCACCTTTAGATCTGATCCACAGTGACCTTATGGGTCCTTTTCCGCATCCATCCATCAACAAAGCAAGGTTTGTTCTCATTTTTGTTGATGATTTCTTACATTTTACATGGATCTATTATCTCAGAAAAAAATCCGAGGTCTTTCAACACCTTAAATATTTCAAAGCCTTCGTTGAGACACAATTCGGACAGAAGATCAAAGTTCTCTGAACTGATAACAGGGGAGAATATGTGAATCATGAGATCCACAATCTTTGCCATGAGGCAGGAATTCAGTTGCAACACACATTTCCCTATACTCCGCAACAAAACGGAGTTGCTGAGCGGAAAAACAAATCTCTAAAGAAAATGGCGTCTTGCATGTTGCATGCAAAGTCACTACCACGGAGACTATGGGCCGAAGCACTTAATTGTGCAACATACATCCAAAAAAGATCTCCCCATAGATCTGTCAAGGATAAGACCCCCTATGAGGCTTGGAGGGGCGTCAAACTGGAAGTGACCCACTTTCGCATTTTTGGTTCACGTGCATGGGCCCAGATTCCCTCTCAAAAGAGAAAGGCACTTGATCCACAGAGCACTTAGTGCATTTTTGTTGGATACCCCGACGGTGTGAAGGGATATCAGCGTATTGATCTTTCCTCAGATCGGCTCATCATTGAGCGTAGTGTCCAATTCAAGGAAAGTATCTCGCATGCACCTCAACAGTTGTATGCAGACACCTCCATTCTTCCCCCTGTCCAAGATGATGAGCATGCACATGTCGAGTCTTCTTCAGACGAGAGTTCTGATTCAAAGGACTCAGATGATTTTGATTCAGAGTCAGTAGAGTCAGATGCAGAGTCATAGCATCCAGATGCAGTTGCAGAGCCATAGTAGAGGCCCAAGTGGGAACATACTACTCTTCAGGCTGCAGGGGATCTCATTGGTGATCCAACAGATACTAGGAGGACTCAATCTGATTTTGAGGAGCCTCCTGTTGCACTCACTGCCACTGAACCATTGCTCTCTAGGCATCTTTTCTTGGTTCAGTGTTCAGGTCCACAGTCTTATGGTGAGGTTGCTGGAAATCCCTTTTGGGAATCCGCCATGCAGGAGGAGTACAACTCCCTCCTCGAGAACCAGACTTGGGATCTAGTTTCCCTTCCTTCTGGGGGGAAACTTGTCAGATGCAGATGGGTCTACAGGACCAAGAGCGCAATGGATGGACATATCAACATATACAAAGCCAGGCTTGTCGCCAAAGGCTTTTAGCAAGTTCATGGTATTGACTATGATGAGACCTTCGCTCTAGTAGTGAAGATGGATTCCATACGATTGGCATTTACCATTTCGACAACCAAGGGATTGGAAGTCCATCACATGGACATGAAGAATGCATTTCTTCACGGTGATCTCTCTGAGGAGATCTACATGGACTAGCCCCAATGATTTATGTAGGACTTATCTTTGGTCTGTCCACTGAAGAAGTCCCTTTATGGCTTCAAGCAGGCTCCGAGGGCATGGTATGCCAAGATGCACTCCTACCTGTTGTCACAGAAATTTGTACGTTGTAAGTCAGATTCGAATGTCTACATGCTCAGGACCACTGATTCAGTTCTACTTTTAGTTTTGTATGTTGATGATTTGTTGATCACCGGTTGCTTGACTCCAACGATTGCTGCAGTCAAGAGGATTCTACATGACAGGTTTTTGATGACGGACATTGGTCCTTTACACTTCTTCCTTGGACTCGAGATCAGTCAGGATGCATCAGGCATCATACTGTCTCAGGACAAGTATGCACGAGATCTCCTTGAGAGATTTCACATGACAGAGTGCAAGTCTGCTTCGACTCCTTTCCTATCAGGAGTCAAACTTGAGAATGGTGGGGAGACTCCACTGGTTGACGACACACTATACAAACAGCTAGTGGGGAGCTTGTTGTATCTTACACACTCCAGACCAGATCTCTCATATGCAGTTGGCGCAGTTTCCAGGTTCATGCAGGAGACGCATGAGATGCATTGGAAAGCTGCAAAGCGTATCCTTGGATACGTACATGGCACCATCACCTTTTGGATTCATTATGCAACAGAGTCTACATTAGATCTCATCGGGTTTACTGAGTCCGACTGGGCTGGCGATAACATTGATCGCAAGCCCACATCTGGTTACTCACTCAGTTTTGGTTTTGGGCCTATATGTTGGTTGAGCAAGAAGAAAACTGCCATTGCTCTATCTTCAACCGAGGCAGAGTACATAGGGGTAGTTAACATAACCATTCACGCTATGTGGCTACAACATTTTCTCACTGAGTTGGGCATTCAGTTTCATCGACCGATCGTCATCTGGTGTGACAACCAGAGCACTTTGAAGTTCTATAGAGATCCAGTTCAGAGGCAGCGGACGAAGTACATCGAGATCCACATGCACTACATCCGGGACTTAGTACACGAGGGGAACATCGACTGACAATTCTATCCTTCAACAGAACAGATGGTAGACATATTCACCAAGACCTTCATTGAGCATAAGTTCCATTCTTTGTGAAGTCGTCTTGGAGTGAAGGACACAGTTGCCTAGCAACGGTAGTTCTTCTTTTTACATACATTGTACCTTGAGGGGGGGTTTTTCCCTCTTTCCTCACTTTATTTTCAGTGCATCTTTTGTATTTGGGTACCTAACATGGCCTCGTTTGGTCCCATGGAGGGCCAATGTATTTATCAAATTTCACAACAACATATGTTGGCAAATGTGGAGGGTTAGACCCTGGTGCATATACAATTTGCATGAATACTCTGAGAGCACCATTGACTAACCTTGCTTGGACCCATAAATTGTAGGATAACATAACTCGCTGGCCTATACATAGAAATATATGTTTTTCCAATTGATCATCATTATGGTGTGCATTTGAAGCACCGAGTAGTTCTATAGTACTTTGTGCGATTGGCTTATTCAAGGATTGAAGCATGAACTTGTTATGGTTGTCGACAAGAATGTTTGTTGCAAATAGGTGGACTGAAGAATCAAACAATAGACGTTCTTCAATGGATAAGAATCTGTCAGTCCTAGATTGAAGGAGGTTCCAATCATCAATGGTTGGTGTAGCATTGTGAAGGTTGGTTAACAACTCGCGGAAGCGGGGCTGGGTGACATAGATGCCTTGTTGTCGAAATATTGTTTCCAATTTGACTACAGTGGTAAAGGTTGTCCATAAGCTCCTGCTTGGATTTTCTCCTGCATAAAGAGGTTTGTCCATTACTGGTGGTAATTGACCCAAGTCACCCACAAGAATTATTGAATAGGTACCGAATGAGCAGTGATTTTTTTATGGAAATGCCTCACACAAGCGACTTTCAATTTGCACAAAAAGTCTAGATCCTATGAAGCTCATCTCATCAATTAGAATGTAGTGAATATGTTTCATCTCTTCTTGGAACACTGCAAGGGATTGACCATGTAAAAGACTCATGTCCTTGATAGGAATCCTAAGTCCTGCATGTATAGTGGTTGCATGTATGTTAAATGCTGCAACTCCAATAGGGGCAAGAAGCAATAGTGGGCTATGTCCAGAGGGTGCTTGAGAAGATAGTGTTTCATTGATGCAATGTATAAGGTAGGATTTTCCTGTGCCTGCAGTTCCTTGGATTATCATCTTCAATGGTTCTTTTGGTTCTTTTGCTTGTACGTGATGCATGATTATGTTGAATGCAGTGTGTTGATTTGTAGAAAATGTACTTCTTGAAGCACATAACGGATTCATTTCTTGTAGTATTGTTGTATTCCTTCGATGATAGTTGATGAAGCTTGGTGTAGTGTCTAATGTATCTTTTGATACTTTGAGTTGATCCCATGGGTGGGAAGTGTCAATCTCTCGAAGTCCCAACATACCAAGAGAACTAAAGTTGATATTGCCGGTTGGGACTAATCTTGATAAAGATTGTCATTCATTCATCTCCATGTTTGGTTGTATGTTAGTATGGCTATGCTCATCTTCAGATGTTTGGTCATTAGGAGTGGGCTTTGGGATGCGGTCAACATGCCAGACATGGTAGTGGTCTCTTATGGTCTCCCAGGTAGACACAATGTCTTCATTTGAAAGGTCTATATCTTCAGAGAATGAATGAAAGGGTTTGTATAAAAGCAACTCACTCCAACAAAACTCAACAAAGTTAGCAGAATCTTTGTTTTGAATTGTAGTGAAAAGTGGCCATACATGGACAATTGCGGGGATGTTTCTTTTTTTCCACTTTTCATTTTTTCGTGCTTGGTTATATTTCAATGTTTTGCGAGTTCAAACAAACATAATGGGTCGAGAAAAGCAGGACGTATTAAATATGCATCAATGAAAGTGGATCCAGATAATCTGTTAGGCAAATCATAGGAGATTCGACGAAATATTTGTCGACCAACATTGAGTTTGGTGAAGGTGCGGTTGCATGTGACAAGGGGCAAATTTTGGAGCATATGGCAAGTTTCTTGGGCACTTATGTCACGGTTTACAATTTCTTCTGAGTGCAAGCGACGATAAGCAGTTGAGGTAGGGTCATCTATATTTGAGGTAGATACAATTCTGGTCAACATATGGTGGTAGGTCTCTGATTTCCCCTCTTGTTTGGAAGCATATTTGGCAATGTATTTTAGAACTACATAGCGAGAGAGGACTGGTTGGCAATCTACATTTGCTCTCCATGCTTGGAGTATGTTATAATTATGGATATTGAGTCGCTCATCATTGTGTGTCGGTCGATATGTATTTTGACCCATTTCATCAATGTAGAGTGATGACTCCATTTGTAACTTCCAAGGGAATTTATACCTGCATTCGAGTGTAGTTCCTTTTCTACGGAGACATGTTTTCTCATTGCACTTTGTATGTCTTTGAACTCGATTTAAGAGTTGTTCATAGTCCTCAAGTGGGTTGGTTGCAAATATCTCCTTTGTATATAGTAAGCAAGGGTCATCTTCAATGGATTGATGCATATCCATGTGTGTGTCATGGTGTTCTCTAGGATTCCAGGCTATAACATAGTTATCAAGTAAACTCTTTGCAGCATAGATTTGATCTGGGTCTTCTGAATCTAATATTTTCATGTTTGGAGCATTAACAAGCCACATAAAGCGATGTATATGTGCAGAGCCACGATGCTTCCATTCATACCTACAAAAGGGATACAAAATGATTAGTAAAGAGCATATAAATGCATAGGTTCGGTAGAGGTAATTGCAAGTAGTATAGATTATATACCTATACCAATAGTCAATTGTGTGCATTTGTTTTTGTAGTATCTCCTCATGGAAGATTGAAAACCTTTTGTGCATGTAAGCAACTACAGTGTGGGGGCGATCAATGACATTGTTTGTACGCCAACGTTGGCGGAGCATTGGGTCAAGAGGTCTATCATTTTCCATAAATGCGTGAAAGTCTGGCCATTTTGTGTCTACTGCATTGAGAGTGAAAAACAAGGTCGGACATTGAAGTTGTGTGATCATGTCGGTTAGCTCGGTCCTTCGCAAGGTCTAGAATGCTCTAGTGCCACGTCAATGTGCTCCGAAGCGCATGGCTTGTTCTGGGAGTTTGTCTGCAGGGAGTTCTTTGAGATGCGCACGCAATTCTTGAATTGTGGTGGGTGTGTTATGATTTTGGCCTTGTTTGAAAAAAAAAGTAGTTGTTGATTGACTTCGATAGTGCATAATCAAATTGTAGAGGTAGTATTTGAAACGATGATGACTGCCAAACCTATTTTCATGGTATCCCATTAAGTGTAATGCATAAGTATCAAGTGGTATGTTTCTCATGCGTGGTTGGCGAAGAAGGGCATCTCCAGTGGGGAAAAGAATAGGAAAGGCCATGTCGAATAGACCCTCTGTGTTGTACTCATTGATTGGTGATAGGTCAATTGTTGGCCATTCAATTGTATTTAGTGAAAATTTATCTGTAGTGTTAACAAATGCTTTTATTTTTTCTAGTTCTCATTGTGTATTAGGGAATCTAAAGGCAAAGGAAGACATTGGTTGTTCATCTTGGAAAACAACATGTTGTTCTAAAGAGATATTTGGTTCTTCACTGGGAGAAGTTAAAGTTTCTGTAGAGACAGAATGGAGACGAGTGGAGACATTAGTGCGTGCAGTTTGAAGTGAGGCAAGCGCGATTTGGTCAATGTGTACGTCATTGTAATATTTGTCATGTTGTATCTTGTAGAGCAATGCATTGATGACATGATATTTTATCACATAACAATCATAGCATTTAACCTTTCCTCCATGTCTCTTGACAACTAAGATATCAAGTTCTAAAAGGTGATGGGGCAAGAAAGTCACTATGTGGAGGATTTGTTGTGGGAAACTAATAGTGTGGCCACTATATTTGTATTGTCCACCTCGAGCATGCCTAACTTGCAAGATGGGGCTAGCTCGAGCAATTAGCATTTCCTCAACCTGTGTAAGTATTGACAGAACTGTGGGTTGGTCACCGGGGTCCATATTATTCCATTTGGAGAAACGATGCCCATTATTTTCTCTATGACAACGAGTACAAGTGTGTCCATTCGGAGATGGGCGAGTAGGAATGCTAGGATATGATTCCATATATGTAGTGCATGTATGTATGTTAGACAAGGAATTGATATGTTTTCAGAAAGAGTGGGAAGCATGTGTGTGGGATTGAGGTTGTACAACACGTGTTGGTAATTCCACACAAGGTTGGTTTTGGTTTATAAGTGAAGTCTCTCTAAGTCTATCCAAGTTTTGTTGTTTTTTTTTTAGCATATTTAATTCGACGTTGTTCATTTTGTTGGATCCTAGATGTAGATAGAGGAGTGGTGAGTGAGCTAGTGGTTTCTGTATTAATAGTGTAATTGTTCCATCTTTTTTTTTTGTTTATTTATGTAGCATGAAGTGTATGGCATTGGCGATTGTATAGAGTCTTGTTGGGAAGTTGAATTTGTGAAGATGTTATGTGTGAAGTATTTGATGGCATGCATTGTTGAAAGAGAACATGCCTTTCTAATGATCTTGAGAGACCTTCACCAATGGTGTTTGTTGTTGTAGTTGGAAACATTGGGGCAAGTCTTGTGCCAAATGAAATTTCCTATAAGAGAAAAAAAAAATTGTAGTTAGAATTCAAAGTGTTTGATATCACATTTTGTATATTTGATAGCATGTTTTTGTAAGCATATTCTTAAAATAGTTATACAAACAATAATTTTAGGTTCAATATGTTTTAAGTGAATGCATAGGTTGGATTTATTCCGTACAAATCTTATAACGAATATAAAAAATTTCCAAAATAGAAAAAGTTTATATAATATGTATATGCACAAAAGTAGGGAAATTACAAGTTGTTGTTTGAAAAAAACAACCATAACACTTTGGAAGCATTATTTATCCAACAATTAAGGGACCAGGATGTCCTCTTTTGGCTTAGATATGCGATCAATTTTATCACATGCAATCCCGATGCTTTTGATTTGTTTTTTATTGGAAAATGTTTCTCCATGCACTACAAGTTTGAACAAGTAGCTATGAAAGAACAACTTTCCAAATATGTAAGTGAGTTTTTTGGTATTTCCCTCATATTCATATTCATATAACTTCTCTGCAGAAACACCTATAAGTTGTTTGACAGCTTCTTGAAGTGTTGTAACATTGATTTTGCTTGTTTGGTCTTCAATGCTGAACTGGAAAATGTATCTGTACTCACATTCAAAAACATGTTGATTGCACCTTTGGCAGTTCCAGACACCATCTTCAATAGGGGTGAGTTTTTTTTTACACTTTCGATCTTTGAATGTAAGTGGGCATGCAACATACCAACAACTATCTGTATTTAAAGAAGCAATAGTTGCCTCAACCAAAATGAATGTAGGGTTTGGACCTTTACCAATTCCCTCATTTTCTATGTCAATCAAGTGTTTTTTAATAGAAGGGTTCCCTCCTGAAGCTCCATGTGTAGATAAGGAGTGACAAGCTAGATTTGTTAAAGGGTTATCAAACCAAGCTCCCAAATCTTGGGCTTCTTTGAGAATAGGATTGATGGAAAGTTGGGATGTGAAGGTTGTAGTAATTGATATCCTATCAAAGTTAGTTACTTTTACTGCTTTTAGAGCGATTATTGGAAATGTATTTGAGATAGAATATTGGTGTAGATTATGTTTGTTGCAAAAGACTCCCCCTAATGTGACCTCTATACTATACTCCGACATGTCTTTTAGTTGGAGGGTTCTCTTATGTGTCTCTATTCCATTCTTTCTCATGATGGTTGTTAAAGGGATAACATAGATAGAAATTCCAATAATATCAACTATAGAGTTGTTGACCAAAGTTGGTACCAAATTAATAGGAGTGAACAAAAAGTTGTGGTTTGATATTGAATGATTATCCTCTAAACAAATTTCAATGGTCGAGGTAATATCTAGAGTTATTTCCCAATCATTTTTTAAATGATTGAATTCTTTTTTTGCAAGTTTGATGTACCCTTTTGAGATGATGTAAATTTTGCCAATGTCTATGGAAGGATGGAAATTTGTCGCTTGGATGTTGAAGCAGGTAATGCGGATTTCACCATTTTTTGCATCAATAACATCAAAGCTAAATACATGGCCACCTCCCTTAGCATTGGTGAATGTGCGTAGATCATTTTTTGAAAGTACTCTGACTTTTAGTGTCCAGTCCTTTAGGGATGCATGCAAAGCTGCAATAGATGTAATTTTTGGGGGTGTATTAGGAGGTTATAATGGTCGTTTTGTAGAAGAACTTACATCTTCTATCAATGTTGGTGCACCAACATTGTCTGCTTGAAAAGTATGCACTTGGATTTCATGGACTACTAGAATCCTGCAGAAAGAGTAAAAACAATGTAAAATTAGCACTTGCATTATTGGTAACATAACAGGGAATGTAAATTGTGGTTGGTGTGTGATGCATGTAAAAAATAAAGTAATGTGTAGAGGGAAAATCAAGATAATAATTGTATAAACTATAACTAAGCTTGAGCCATGTGAAGAAGGTAAAGTGAAGACATACTTGTTGTCTTGGATAGATCTACAAGTGAAGTCCTGCAGTTCAACCAAGGACCCTTTTTTATTTGAGATGACATGAAATAGTGACCAAGTGTTGAGGAAAATAAGCTTCGTAATGTATTGGCTGCATCAGATAGGACAATTGAGTAACGGTCTTCTAATGCTAATGTGAAGTCCACAATTTGTATAATAGGATTGGAAATAAACTCTCCATTTCCAATCTTTGTAAGTGAGTTTGTTGTCAAAGCAGATGCCATACCTTTGATATTGTTTTTTAAAAGTGGAAACACAAGGGAACTGAAATACCACATAGGAAAAAAACAATCAAGAAATGTAGTAAGTAAAATATAATGGATACAAATGGAATTAAAGGAGAATACATATGCGAGTAGAGGAAAAAAAAATATGTTAAAGTATCAACAGATTTGTTGATGTATGGTTGTAATTATTTGAAAAAACAATGTATGTACTTTTGTAGCGATTAAGAAGGAATAAACATGAGATGATAGGAAAAGAAAAGCATGACATGGTAGGAGAGGAAATGCAAAACCTAAAAATGTCAATATATTTTATT
>JASDQU010506813.1:13378-29739 GCA_032191745.1 Picea mariana
ATAGTCGAGGTTATTTCTTATACTTAGTTGCTTCAGACTCTACCATAACTATGGTTCTAGTCCAAGAGGATGATTCACACGATGAACATGTTATCTATTATTTAAGTTGGAGTCTCACGACCATTGAAACCAAATATATGCATGTGGAGAAACTGGCCTTGGAAACTGTTCAATTTGTGCAACGTTTTCATCATTATATATTATTGCACAAAACCACAATCATTTTTGATGGCAACCCTATGCAACACATCCTTACTTGACAATTGTTGGGTGTAAAATACTCCAAATGGATAGTGATTCTCTAGGAGTTTGATTTGGAGTTTAAGCGAGCCAAGTCAAATAAATCTTTGGTTTTTGCTGAGTTGATATGTGACCTTCCCTTTGCTGAGACATAAACTATGGCAGAGGATTCCTTTCCCGATGAGTCCCTCTTTCTGATAAGTTCTTACGACATATGGTATGGAGACATTATCATTTATCTCCAAACCCAAACTTTCCGACCTGATATTTCTAGTGTAGATCTTCGTCATATTCGATATCAAGCCTGAGAATACATTATCCTTGGTGATACCCTTTACCATTGTGGTATTGATTCCATATTTCAATGATGAATAACCTATGATGAAGCTGAGAAAGCTTTAAATGACTGTCATTTTGGAGCATGTGGCAGTCATATGTCTGGGTATGCCACTACCCAAAAGATCTTACGAGCTGGTTACTTATGGCTTTTGTTGTGTAAGGATTGCATTACTTTCATTCAAAAATTCCATGCTTTTCAAACATATAACAATAAGATCCGATCTCATCCTGATCCTCTTTACTTTGTAGTTTTTGTTGGTCCATTCGCTAAATGGGGCATTGAATTCATGACATGTAAACCTCACTTGTCCGGGGGGCATGGATACATTATCGTAGCCATGGACTATTTCACTAAATGGGCTGAGGTGATGACTACATTTGATAATACCGGGAAAATTGCAACATTTTTCATATTCAATCATATCGTTACTAGAGTTGGTGTCCCTAAAGACATCATCACTGACCATGGTAGTCATTTTTTCAATTTCATGATGTCTAAACTTACTGATAGTTGGGTCTTTGACATGAAAACTCAACACCTTACTATCCAAAGGCCAATGGTTAGGTTGAATCAATCAACAAAGTTCTCACTACTATGCTTCGATGGATGGTAGGAATTCACAAGTCTAGCTGGCACACAATGCTCTTCTCGACATTATGGGCCTATCGGACATCCGTTAAATCTGCCACATGGTTCACACCTTTCCAGTTAGTATATGGTATCGAATCTATTCTACCGATTGAATGTAAAATCCCATCTTTGAAACTAGTTGTCAAACTTCTCCCTAACACCTCAGTTGAAGAGGAATGTCTCTTGTATTTGATGCAACTAGACGAGACACACCGTGATGCTTCCTTAGTCATTGAAACTCAGAAGAAACGTGTCAAATATCAATACAACAAGCATGTCAAACCACGTGTTTTTTCTGAGGTTGATTTAGTTCTCCTTTACGAACATGATCGTGACTTATTAGGGGCCGATAAATTTGAGCCCATGTGGCGTGGCCCTTATATCGTTAAAAGAGTGTTGGAGAAAAGGGATTATGAGCTGGTAGATTATGATGGAATTCCTTTGAGTGAACCTATAAATGGGATTTACTTGAAGAAGTACTATGCTTAAACTATTTTTTCATGAGTGCTTTGTATTTTTAGTGTATCATACACTAGTGTGCGTTTTTCATTTTTTGTTCCACCTTTTAGCTGCTTACCTTGCATTGTTCTTTCTTTCTAGATGTTGGTGTCTTCACTACCCTATACCAACTTTGCTAATGGTTATATTCACAATACTCAAAACCTAGCATCCGTTGCATGGGAAATCTATGCACCTATGGATGAGTTGATCATTCTACACGGTGTTTTCCTTGGTCGTGCAACTAATAATATCGCGGAATACAGTGCAGTTATCGAGTTATTTACTGATGCCATTTCATTTGGCATCCGTCATCTTATTGTATGACTTGATTCACAGTTAGTAGTTCCACAATTGAGTAACGTTTATTCCATCCAAAGTCCTACATTGTTACAGGTATACTTAAGAATTTGCCCCTTGGAAAGACATTTTGATTATATTGAGTATCAACATATTCCTAGATGTCTAAACACATTAACAGATGCATTGGCTAATTATGTTTTAGACAGAGATTTGTGCTATTTATAAATAGAAACACACATTTAAAAAGACAAGTAAGCCGGTAGGAATTTTATATGAATACGTCAAAAGTTACAAAAAGTGTTTGTCCTAAGAACAAAATGTCAAAATAATGAAGCTCATGGCTTCACATACATAAGCATCAAGGATGCTGCTTGTTGTAACAAATGACTACTCGTGCCACTCTACGGAGCAGTTGACCAATAGATGCTGATACACCAACTTTTTGGCATTGGTAGCACCGAGGTAGTTTGTCCACTGTGATATCAGGGATGTTCATAGTTAATCCCTCTAGGTCCTATTCGATCTCCTCGAGATCTTAAGAAACCACTCCTTGATCCACCACAACGCCTATCTCTCCTCATCTCTGAATAGGAGATGATCCTGGAGGATGATAAGGCACCACATCTATATTGTTGAGAACACTTGATTAGTCTTGGATAAATAAATAAAAAAAAACATTTTATAATTAAAATACCAAAAACAACATACAATGAAAAAAATATTCTTACCTATGTCTCCCCACTAACATCCCTCAGGTAGAGCCAAGTCAGGGTCCCCACGAAATCTGGTCTCGGCCTAAGCATAGTCCTCCACCATAATTAGCTGATCTCTTAGCCACTAGAAGAAAGCTTCATCATATTTGACGATTGGCACGCCACCATGACGAGCCATCAAATCCACCCATATTTTCATATGATGATCTTGTGGAGCGGGTATTCCCCACTCCACCTGTAGGCGTAAGATCGGTACCCTCTCTAGGAAGAAGGATACCAAAATGGATCCATATCCAAATTGTTTCAATCAACCATTTCGACACTCTATCAGTTGTTTCTTCATGTTCTTCAAAAGACCCTTGCACCAATTGAAGACTCGAGGCTCCATACACTCTATAGAGTACTGAAAGTGGCTTTGTAAAGCCATGTGGGGAGCCGCACTCCTTGCCATCCGGGTGATAGTGTAGAGGATATTTCTCAATAGTAAATATTGAACATCGCTAATGGAAACCTTGCCACTATGCTTTTTTGTACCTGACACACAATGATTTGCAACATAATAGTCCATGGGTTCTCCTCCACCCCTGCTTCCCGAGAGTGATACCCGAGAGCCTCGACGAGATAACCCCTTCAAAAAGTAAATGTCATCTATCTACAAGGTAATTTTATGCACACCCACATGAAAGGCTTGTTCATTGAAATCCCACATGTGGACTAGGTACTCTAATAGCCTCAGTTGGGCTCTCATGCCCTGAACCTTGAAAAATTTGAGTAAACCACACTCCCGGAGTGCCATGACAATGCTCAGGTCATTCAAGGAAAAGTAGTCTTCTTCCTCGTGCTCATGTTCCCTCCACTCGAGAATATTGACTGAGGAAAACCTGCCAAACAACATCAAAGGATGATTAGATTCATCAAAAATGAAAACTTGGAATTTTTCCTAACTCATTTTCTTTTTTCAAAAATTGAGTTGCGGTCATCACAGGGGATTTATTTACACAGAGCGAATTCATCGCACCTTGGTCATGTATCCCCTATGATAATTTTGGATCATCGCAGTTCACTATAGCATGAGCTTGCGATGATCTCAAAGCGCAATGACTCCCAAAAAATCAACCTTTACTAAAAAATAAACCATTAAAATGACAATTTAAACCATGAAAAGAGAAAGGGGCAAGAGATTAACTTTTTTACGGAAGCGGTTCGAGAAATGGTCCACCAGGTGCTCTGGAATCGTCGCTTGAAATTTGGAAGAAAATGAGGGTTTTGGGCACTATTTAGGTGAAATTGCAAAATGAAATGGTAAATGGGCTATTTTGACCTATTTTATTCACTTTTTACCATTTTTATTGCAAATTAAATAAATTTTTGAATATTTTACCTATGCCCCAAGTGTAATAAACTTTGCAAAGTGTCTCTATCACAGATTGAAAGATCTAAGGATGGGACGTTTGACATGGATCCTCCATTTTTGGTCATTTTGCGTGTTTTTCTTATGTACATATAATTTTAGGGTTTTTTAGGAAAAACTTCAAGCACAGTCTTAATTCTTTCTCACGCTCGTGAAACCATGAGAATGCAATCTAGTAAAATTTTATCATTTTTTCAAAATCGCATTGGTAATATGAAAAACAAACCCTACGGAGTATCCTTTAAGCTCTTTTCAAGCTCCCTAAACACAAAAAGATAGCTAGAGACCTTGTTTTTTTCACGCTCGTAAAAGTGTTTGAAGAAAATGTCTGATGAGCGATATATTATCTCTTTTTTGGTCTCGTCAGACTAACTTACGAAAAATGACATTTTGGAGTTTTCTTTAAGTGTTTTTCAGACTCTCTAAACATGAAAAACCCCTGAGTTTTCTTTCTTTGGACCTGTAAAAAAAGCATTGAAAGGCCCATATGGGACCAAACCACTCCTTCCTAGGTTTCGTTAAAAATACTTTGAGGGACTCATCTAAAGGATGAGATTACATTACACGCATATGTTATCCTCCTCAAGCTTGCATAAAAATAAAGAGGTACTTGCCAGAAATGGTGGGGGGAAATTGGGAAAGAAATGTGTATCTATATTTGTGTTAGTGGTAGTAAAGTCACTCTTGAAAATGACACCCCCCTTCATCACTTTATCCGGGTTGGGAAATCCATTTGTCTCTTGTTTGACCATCCACAAGTCCATATGTTGGGTCCTCCTTGAGTCAATTCTACCAAGACAATTGTCGTGTCGTTCATATGTTCAAGAGAAGTCCAACCTAAACAAGCCTTCTATCGAGTCGACCATCTATAGTTCTAAATTTTCTACCATGTTGACCTTCCCTGAGTCAGTTCCGAATCACTTCATACTATGATCTACTTCAAATTTGTTACATATTTTGTGTCATTAAGGGGAGATACATTAAGGCCCTCCTATGACGAGTCTTTTCCTGTCGACTTCGACTCATTATCCTGGAACAACACTTAGAAATCATTTAGTACCTTGGAGCCTACATGCCTCAATGGCAGGTTTCCTCGCTTTCAATAGTGGGTTCACATCATTGGCCCCTGATTAGAAGAATCCATCGAGTGTTTGACTTCAAATCATTCATTCAAATTCGTTGGAGTGTACTAGAGTACCTTGGTAGTCATTGACATCAATGGTGATTTCCCTCGCACTTGTTAATGGTTTTCATTAATGACTGGTAATCAAGTGGTTTCTACCATGTTCAACTTCGACACCTGTAATCACATGGCTAGATTCGTACTTTGGGATGATAGAAATGAAGACCCTGTATATCACCATATTGGTCTAGGTTTTGACGAAGTATTCATGAATTTGTGCTAACACATAGATCCATTGTGTATGTCTCATGGCTATGTATGAATTTGAATTATTTAAGAGCATAGATCCATAATGTATTTCTTGTGGCTATGTTGAATCATGATGTCATGGATCCATAGTGTATGTTTAGTGGCCATGACTCACTTGACACTTATTATTATATTCACTTGTATTATGAGTATGGGAACGCCTACCTCAAAATATGGTATATTATTATGCAGATGTTTGATTGTTTGCAGGTTCCCAACTGATGCGCTCCTTGTTTTTGACACACACATTCTACAAATTATTTCAGCTGTCATAGGTTCCAACTTCATACTTTGGGGGGCATTCTGTTACACATTATTTTGGTCACCCTAGTGATCAACTGATGATATGTGCATGACTCACTTCCATGTTCCCTGAAAACACTAAAATAGGCTTTCCCCATGAGAAAAGTGGATTACCTTTTCTTCCTTAAAAACTATGTCAAAGGAGATCGTCACACCCAGATCTATGCTTGGGGTGTGACGATGCTTGATCATTGCATGCTGCACCAAACTGGACTATGGCATCGTTGTAGGCTTCTTGTGCATAGGGTGCGACCATGCTTAAACAAGAGGAAAAGTGGAATTCATGAAGGTTCTAGAAGGGAATATTCTAGAAGATGAGGTGGCCTCCGATCGGTTTGGATCTTACTCGCTTCTATGATTTAGTGGGATCATCCTAATCTCCTCATCCATCCCTCTTTCACCCTATATAAAGAGGTATCTCTTATGGAAAAGGATAAGGCTTTCTTATGCATGCAGAAGTATGCTATAGATTATACTTGAGATAGCTTTGCTTTAGCTCTCTAAGTCAGATTGTGGATCTTCTTCATCAAAGGAATTGGAGCAAAGGTGCGTGTGTTGAAGCAAAGAGTCATTGGAAGGGACCTTGCAACATCAAGGCATGGTTTGTATTCTCCACTTTCATTTAATATAATGCAACAATACATTTCTTCCCTATAAAGGTGTCTTTACTTTTATTGTATAACTCCTTGATCTTATACATAGAATTCATTGGAATATATATATCGTTGTTCTCTCTCTTTGTTGGTTTGTGCTTCTTAAACAGGTTCACCATCCCACAAATCCAAATATGGAGCGACAAGGATGACACTAGCGAGGATCAAACACCATTTAAAAGGTATGTCATTTGTCCCTCTCTGAACTAGTTTATATGATAATGAATTCTAACGTGAAGTTTGTATTCTTCCTTGCTTTGTTCTAGCTTCCTGTTGAAGTTAGGGATATTAGTTTTTGTCCACACTTACCGATTTTTCCGATAACACATGCGGACCCTTGGTATCCAACCTATGGGATTGTATCCTAGTGGAAACCCAAACTAGGCTTGTTCTCCCAAAAATGTCCACCAACTAGGTTCTGCAAAGACAAATGAGCACGCCCTCCAAGGATCTCAAGTCATAACATCAAGATAAGTGAATCCAATAAATAAATGAGCCACCTAATCATGTGCATAAAAGATCATTATATCTGACATTTAAATGCTCAAATACGCTATGCGACTTGTCAAGCTTGAATATGGGAGGGTTGACGAGGTGTCCTATTGGGTAGATCTTTCCCTAGGTCATAGAGAGTTTCCAAGAGATCCCTCTCTAATCCATGTAAATTGGATGAAGTGGTTGGGTTCAAGACTCAATGGGAACATGGCTCATGAAATACAAGGGGTCGTAGTGTCTCATTCATGGGTTCCTTTATAGAGGGTGTGTGGTACCTTTGTCTGCAATGCACTTTTTCCAAGCCCATCAATTGCCTTTTATCTTTCTTTCTTTGTATTTTATTTCAATATAACATAAGGAGAGGTTGAGGGCCACTACTCTGGAGTGTTGACTAAATGATGGAAATGTCACCCACAAATACCTAGTGGAAATGAGAAGGATGGCTTGCAATGAGACCCCCTTTCTCTCATCCATGCAACTGAGAGCCATTACCTTGGTTTGGTGACCAAATGATGGAAATTTCATACCACTAGATATTCATGGATGCGATAGGTCGGCTCGTGATGAGTCCTCCTATCCTTCAACTAAACTTTTAAGAATTATTTATCATATTATGGGCCCCCTTTACTCAAATATAAGTGTTTCATTACTTTCTTGGGTGATCCCCGGGTGAAACAACTAGAAGGTTTATACAAGGATTTTATATTTTACCCAACATCAAACCCCTATGGGCCTTCAACCCCTTCTTCCCACAGAATGAGGGACAACCACTTTTTGGATCAATACACTCTAAAATCCCAAGAGATAAGGAGATGTAGGGAAATAATGATGGAAAGTGGTAAGTATGGCCCGTGAACAATACAATGGCTCTTTAAGGTTGTTCCTAGTAGCAAACCCATCCCCAAGGAAGACTACTTACTAGGGAAGAATGTCAACCACCAAGGTGAATCAGGGAAAAAGGCATAATGTCCAACCATATATCATGAAATCTAGAGCAATATAAGATACAACATACTCAATTGGATTAAATATTGAAATGATGCTCACCATAATACTGACTTGTACCTCATGGAGCAAGACCCACTGCCTTCCAGAAGCCAACTGATGTGGTGGATGCCATCTGGAAATCTGTGACCATCTGTGAAAAATGATACTGCTATTCATGTAGTCTCTCAACACTCCATATCTGCAACATGAGGGCCTTGAGATATAATCTCCTTAGCTATCCACAAAATGGGGATAACATGGCTATAGGTAGTAATGCAAGTACTTTAAGTTTTGAGGATGTAGTCTCATCCTTGTTTTTAGAGGAGATGAGATAGAAAAACATGGAAATATAAAGAACATATGCCTTATTTTCAAGAGGACGCTCCTAGGAAAGAAGTAGAAATAAGTCCTCAAGCTGGAGCTCTAAATCTAAGGGAAGATCTAAATCTCCTAAAAATATTGTAAAGGTATGCTAGAGATGTGGAAAAGAAGGGAATTACAAGCAACAATGTAGAGATAAAGTGTTGAGAGAGGGAAGGGATTTGATGATGGCCCTTCTACAGAAGAAGAAACCTTCGTAGATGAATGGGGAGACGTGTACTTTTCTTCTTCAAGCACACATGCAGATCATGATGCATTGCTGGTTGAATAAGGTGCATCCTTTCATATGACGTCTCATAGGGAATGGTTTTGTGAGTATGAAAAGTATGATGGAGGTGATGTTTTCCTAGCTGATGACACAAGAGCCAAAATAATAGGAGAAGGAAAATTCAAGTTGATTCTCATGGGTGGAAGGATTAGAACACTCGATGTTCTGCACATCCCAAGATTGGCCAAAAAATTGATTTATGTAAGCAAAATAGATGATGCAGGGGTAAAAACATTGTTCAAGAAAGAAACATGCTAGATGGTTTGAGGGGAAATGGTGTTGTTGAAGGGAGTTTAGATTGGAACTTTGTATAATATGTTGGGAAGCACTATTAGTGATGAGTACAAAAATTCCATTGTTCCTAAGATTGGAGCTGAAGAAGAAAAACAATCCTACAATATCTGAAGAAAAGACTATGTTGTGGCATTAAATACTGGGCATATTAGAGAGAAGGGCCTTCGAGTACTACACAATAAAGGTATGGTTGAAGGTATGGCCAATTTCTCTCTAGATTTTGATTTCTATGAACATCGCTTATATGGAAAGAAAAATCATGTAAGATTCTCCTTTAGTGCTACGAGGGCAGAGGGAATTTTATAGTTGGTGCACGATGATGTGTTTGGACATGTGTCGGTTCCATCACTAGGTAAATCAGTGTACTAGGCCTCATTTATAGATGACTTTTTAAGGAATACATGGATTTATTTCCTCAAGAAGAAATATGAAGTCTTTGACAAATTCAAAGATTTTAAGTATGTTGTGGAGAATTAGACAGAGAAGAGAATTAAGGTGTTGAGGACAACTAATGGTGGAGAATTATGTGGAAATGAATTTTAATAATTTTGTAAGAAGTGTGGTATGGAAAGGTAGAATACTACTCCATACACACCTCATGAGAATGGAGTTACAGAAAGGATGAACATGATGATGTTGATGGAAAAAGAAAGGAGCATGCTCGGTGGCACTGAGTTAGGACATGAATTCTAAGCAGAGACAATGGGTACTGCATGTTACCTAGTCAATCGATCACCCTCATCAGCGCTGGATGACAAGACTCCCCATGAGGTATGGACTAGTAAGAAACACTCTCTTACACATCTTAGGGTATTTGGTTGTGATGCTTATGTTCACATTCCAAAGGAAAACATGAGTAAGATGGATAAAAAGGCTTAAAAGTGTATCTTTATTGGTTATAAAGATGCTCTGAAAGGTTATATGCTTTTTAACCCAGAAACTAAGAAGGTAGTGTATAGATGAGATGTGGTATTTAGAGAAATCAAAGATGTTGTGAAACAAGAAGTCCTACCAAGGGAAGAAGAACCAAAGAAAATAGAGTTTGATTTGAAGGATAATGAATAAGAGTGTATAGAATAACATGAATAAAAAGAAGAAGAGCCTCATACTCTAGTATTGAGGAGATCGATTTAGGAAAGAACGCAACCAGAAAGGTACACTCCATCTGTTTTCCATTCAATTTTTTCTTTGTTTATTATTGATGATGATCTTAGAACTGTTAGGGAGGCAATGGAATCAGAGGATGGAAAACTTTGGGAAAAGGCCACGGTGGAAGAAATGGAAGCACTGGACAAGAATGAGGCTTGGGATCTAGTGGAGTTTCCAACTAGAAGAAATCCCATTGGAAACAAATGGGTGTTTAAGAAAAAAATGAATGTAGAAGGAAAAGTGAGGAAATACAAAGGTCAGTTAGTAGCAAAAGGTTATTCCCAAGTAAAGAGAATTGACTTTGGTGAATTTTTTTCTCTTGTTTCCAAGTTAACTTTTATTAAATTTATTTTATCTATTTCTACTGCTTTTGATTTTGAAGTAGAACAGAGGGATGTGAAGAAAACATTCCTACATGGGGATCTGGAAGAAAAAATCTACATGAAGCATCAATAAGGCTTTCTAGTAAAGGGAAAGAAAGAGTTGACATGTATGCTGAAAAAGTCTCTATATGGGTTAAAACAATCACCAAGGATGTGGTATAAAAAATTTGATACTTATATGTTGGGACTTGGATTTACAAGGAGAAAATCTGATCATTGTGTGTATTTCAAATTACTTAGTGATTATCTTATTTATTTGGTCTTGTATGTGGATGATATGTTGTTGATAGGAAATGAAAAGGATATTATCCAGGGTGTGAAAACTCAGTTGTCCTCTGAATTTGACATGAAGGATCTTGGTGCTACAAATTTCATTTTGGGCATGGAAATTTAAAGAGATAGGGAAAACAAGAAACTCTGGTTAAATCAGAGAAATATGTCAAGACAATATTGTAGAGGTTTAATATGAAGGAATGTAAGCATGTCAGGTTTCCTATTCATGTAGGTGTAAATTTATATGTGGATCAATGTCCCAAGACACATGAAAAGGAAGAGGACATGTCTTGTGTTCCATATGCTAGTGCGGTTACCCATTTGATGTATGCAATGGTCTGTACTAGACCAGACATTGCACATGAAGTGGGAGATTGCAGGAGGTATATTTCAAAATGAGGGAAGGAGCATTTGATAGGAGTAAAGAGGGTTTTGAGGTATTTGTGTGGCACTACTACTTATGGATTGTTCTACCAAGGAAGACCATGATTGGATATAGTGTTGGACATACATGACTTTGTTGATGCAAACTGGACTAGAGATCTGGATCACAAAAGATCTACAAGTGGGTATGTGTTTAACCTGTTTGGAGAAGTAATCAGTTGGCTGAGTAAAATATAGGTTGTAGTGGCACTCTCACCTACAAAATATTAATACATGACATCCACTCATGCAAGGAAGGAAGAAGTATGTGTTAGAATATTCACCAATATTGAGGGGTGAATCAGTATTAACACTTTTTACCACTTTTAACCACAATATATAAAATTCAACTTTATCAGAAGTATTCAATAGTTTATCATTAGCATTCAATATATCATAAGCAGTATAAATCAACAATGCATAACAAGTAACCACAGATACATAATACACTTGAATTTACGTGGAAACCAAAATGGGAGAAAACCACATAATGTTTTCTTATATATATCAAAGATTACATTCACAGGAAGAAAAAACTTCCAAGTTATCCAACACCAACTCGAAGGAGGAACCAAATCCCTAATTTACAGGAACCAACTTGAAGGAAGCACCAACTCCTTGAGCTCTCTGACACCAACCGAAAGGAGGCTATGATCCCCTGATTTACTTGCACCAACCTAAAGTAAGCATCAACTCCCCGATTTCTCCAACACCAATCAGAAGGAGGATAGAACCCCATTTCCTTGCTCTATTCTACCACCCTGAAATATAAGTGTAGACTCACTGTCACTACCACTGATCAACCTGTAATTGCCACCATCACTAATACATCAACCAACCTATCACTGTCACTGATACATAAACCAACCTGTGACTGTCACATCAACCAAATTGTCATTTTCACTGTCACATCAACCTGTGACTACCACTGTCACATAAACTTGTAATTGATGATCAACAAACTATAACCAGATCCACTCACATGGATACCAAAACCATCACCAAACTAAGTACATCAACCATCAACCATGTACCAGAACTTGTACCATACCATGTACATCAACCATGTACCATATCATGCATCAACCATGTACCAAACCTGTACCATACCATGTACATAAACGATGTACCAAAACCTGTACCATACCATGTACATGAACCATCTCATGCATCCACCATGTACCATACCAAGTACATCAACCATGTACATGAACCATCTCATGCATCAACCATGTACCATACCAAGTACATCAACCATGTACCATATCATGTACATCATAATATATCATCAATGAAGTTCCTCAAGAATAACCAAGATAGCCACAATACCAAGATACCAATATAGCCAAGATGTACTTCTAACAATGTATCATATCATCACAAAGGTGTACCATCATCATCAAGAAATGACTCAAGAATGTGTCATAAGCATAATCCTCAATAACACATGTAAAGTATACCTTTGATCCTGTATCAGATCTGATACATAAGATTAAAAACCTGTAGCTCTTCTTCAACTTCAACAACAAGAGAATAACATCTTCATTAAATTTGACCTTAGTGTCACAGGACTAGTTTTGGATTAGTCACTAACCCTAAATTTAAACAAAAATAACTCCATACCTATAATGAATTAAGGTCTGAAATTTAACCACAGATGCTATGTTATCTTTCTTCCATCTTCACAAAAATTCAAGCTCTGAAACTCCTCAGAATAAAATTTTGAAAATGGAAAACCTTCTTGAATTTTATCTTTTTATGGAGAGAAAACTTGTATATCATGATCCGCGCTCGATATTTGATATCTGATTCAGAAATGCGCACAAAAGATACTACATACTTTTATCTTTCCATTGCAATTGGTCGCACAAAATATGGATCCTCTATGAATAAGTTATGACTTTGCTACCCGAAACACCTGTTTGATACTATTTTCAGAAGTAGCCAAAAATCCTATCTTCCACAAAGTTTATCTCCAAAAATGAAAAGACCCATATGCTGAAATTTTTACCAAAGGTATTGTGATATGTCTTCTCAAAATCCTCTAATTTTCACTATCTGATTCATACTAGAAACAAAGTTATAGCGAAAATGGTAAGATGACCTTTAAATAACATACCTTAGAACGCATCATCACAAGACTTCATCCTCCCATGGAATTTCTCCCTTCTTTACTTCATATTCCCTCTGAAATTCACCTCAGATATCCTTGGTTACCTCTGATAATAATCACTTACTCATATAGAATATATTCAATAGAATGTGTGTGTGAATGTGCTTATGAGTGACTTCTTGAGGTGCATATATATTTTTTCTAAGCAACCTCTTTCCTTAACTTTAGGGCTTATTGAACTTTCTTGTTACAACCACTTTACCCTTTCATTAATGACTTTCAACCAATTAGGGGATTCTTAACCCATCTTTGGGGCTTCCATAGGGGATTCTTAACCCGTCTTTTGGGATTCCAACTTCATGACCTCATAACTCCTCAATCATGAGGAACTTCATGACATTCCACCTACCGTTGGAAATGACATGATGAAGACTATCCATATATGAGTGTGTTACATGAATTTACAATGTCCTTCATGTCCTTATTCCTCAAACAACTTTGGGATTTATGACCACACCTATGGGTTTCTTGTATACTTCTTCAAAGATTCGTCAAATGCACCCATCACATCTATTGACATCAACGAATCTTGTTGACATCAATGAAGAATAAATCACCATCAATATCGACCACTTCTCTAGGGATTTCAGACTTCTCCAAGGGTTGACATCAATGACAACCAACTATCCAATAATCTCCCCCTTTGGAATTGATGGCATCACAAACATTTATGGAAACACTCATACTCCAACACTCATGCTCCCCTTGTGACCATCGATTCTCATCAATGTTTCTCTCCTCATGTTTTCTCTCCCCCTTTGACATCAATGGAAAAGGGTATCTCCCTTTAGGGTTGCTCCCCCTGTCTTCATGCTTCTGTTCTTTATCTTCTAATATTTCTATTTCTCCCCCTTTGATAAAAGGGTAACTCCCCAGATGATATGTCTCCCCCTGTCTGCATGCTACTGATCTTCCTTTTGGATCTCTTTCTCTGATGATTTCTCTTCCCTTGACTTCTCTGTAAGATGTCCTATAGATTAATGTAGGGCTACCTGTATATGTTTCATTTCCTCTCTTCCAGTGTTGCTTGTTTTTCATTGGTGCTTCTTATTGTAATTCATTGACATATATAAAAAGAATTCATTACTTGATTTATTCATTTACTTGTCATGTTCACTTGACCATACTATTCAATGATTTCCTTCTGATGATATAACTTTCATTGATGATTCCAATTGTTATGCATATTATCTCACCCATGTTTTATGTACCTGATAAGCATATCATGAATCCATCTCTATCCATATGTCACAAACTGTCTATAGATTTGCTACTCAACTGTCCAAAATGTTGACCCATCTGTCATTGTACTATTATGAAGGATTCTTTGCTGTAACTGATCATTACATATTCCTATTTATCAGACTGAATCAAATATGTCCACTGATCTACTATATATCCTCGAACCTGTAATGAATATATCCCTTCCTGAAAAGTGTGTCAATGACATTCCTCTGATATATGCATGGGAACACTACTTCTCAATCGATCAACCAATCATTTTGTAATTCTACCATTTGACTGCTCTGAATCTATCTCTACAAACACTTCAAACTACTCGAAATATAGTTCCCTAATCTGTAGAGTTGTTGCTTAGACTCCCCCTATTCAATATTCATATTTACTATGAGTCTCCAAGTCGGATGGTTAAAACAAATACCCTCTTTGATGCAGAGTAATCTTCCTCTTCATTTGTAGACTCAAGTAATCTTCCTCTTCGTCTATAGACTCATCATCTTTCAGAACTCCGACTTCTTTCTTTTTTCCTACGGATTCATTATGATCTTTCACTACAATTCCTAAGAGTACAATCTCTTGGGCTTGTTTCTGCTCTTCTTCTTTTTCTTGCACTACTGCAAATTGTGTGATTTTTAGAACCTATTCTTTATTCACCTTCTCTTCTTGTATTTCTTTTCTTTTCCGAACCTTCGTGCATCTGACATTCATTTTTTCTTTTATGGAGGGCTCTATCACTCTTCTACAATTACGAGCTATGTGACCATAATTTTGGGATTCGTAACATTCAGTGTTGTGGGGAGCCACATAAGTATTTCTTGTCTGAACATTTCTTCCACATGCTCTGCAATCTACAACCTTATGTCCAAAGTTAGTACAAATAAAAAAATGACCATAAAATAAACTTTCATAACTGGGTGTGAATGATCTTCTTTGCGATGCAGTCCTTCTGAATTCATGCCTCAGTTGATCACGATATTCTCTTTTGTTGATTCCTTCATCATGATTGAAGATTCTTTGTTGTTTGAATGTGGAGAATCTTCTAGAATATGTATCTCTATTATACTCATTACTCTATTATATTGAATTCTGCTTCAAGTTTGTTTTCCCTAAGTTCTTCTTTCTTCTCTGCTTCCTTTCTTAGTGATGAAAATTAAACTTCTAGACACTTCTTTTCTTCCAACTGATTTTTGTATGTTTCTTCAATCCTTCTAGATTCTTCTACTTGTACTTTTTTATAAATTTGAATGCCTTCCTTTAGCTTAATCAATTTTTTATCGAGTGACTTTTTTTCTTCTCTTTCTTTATTTATTTCATCTAAAACACTCATTAGTTCTACTTCAAGATCTACTATGCCTTCTTCAAAATCTTCTTCTTCTGAATCTGTCTGACATGATGAACATATTTCTTCTCGTTCAAATTTAACACATTCTTTTTTCTTATTAGTATTCTCTGGCCCTGTGATAGGATGCGACTCCTCAAAGTATATATTATGTATCTTATCCAAAATATCTTTGGCTGATGAACATTTTCCCACTTTTTCTTTTATCGGATCAAATAATCCTTCCAAGATCAAATCAATTGATAATTTGTTGTTTCTTCTTAATTATTTCTTGGTTACAGTATTCATAGGTTTCTTTTTGGCATTGTATCATGTAAAAAACGATTTCCAAACATTATACCCCTGAGCCTACAAAAAAAATTTCATCTTGATACTCCACATCTCATAGGTTTCACCATTATGACCATTAAACTGTGGTATTCCATTCTTATATG